>WHVB01000040.1:0-238787 GCA_015178965.1 Russula ochroleuca | reverse complement strand
AAGACCGTGACGCGCCGCCGTGGCCACAATACTTCAAGTCCCCACTTCTGACGATCTTGCTTCCGTGTGAGAGTGGCAGAAGATGAGATCTGAGTAATATTGTCATCGTACGGACGTGGACATGTTTCGTCGCTTGGGGTACAAGCCTGTCTGTGAGGCTGAAGCTTGAGGAGCGGACACCTTCCCATTCGGCATAGCGTCCCGAATCGGAGGTGCTCCTCGAACTTTTGAAATCTGGTCGTTAGTCCCTGTTGCAGTAGAGGCCATAAGGGCAAGTTGCGCTTCCTCGCGTGGCCTCCACCAGTGCCTCATGTAACCAGAGCCAAGGGTAGCCTAGTGCATTGTCGCATTCAATAACAAGCCTGTTAGATCACAGCTAGTTGTCCATCGTGATGCTTCAACACGGGCCAGCCTTCACATATGGGGGGACCAAGTCGAGCTTAAATTTCGTTTAATTGAGGGAAATACGGTAGATGTTTGCAGGCCCAAGAAGGAACGGAGGTCTGTAGTCCATGATAATTGTTCCCCGTATTCTTGAGTACTTGCGAGCTGCGACCTGTGTTGTTCTTCACAGGGCAAGGGGGTGTATACGCCAAAAACGACTGATGCTGCGCACAGAGAGGAGAGACCAGGGGGAAAAGACGGTCTTGGGACTCTTGACCAAAAGGACTAGATAGACATAACGCCTTTTAAGTGTGGGTGAGAGGAATGCCAGGGTCCTTCGAATCGAAAAAGAACATCAGGGCCACAAACATGGGGTGAGCGCTCTGCGCGGCATCAAGTGACCCAGCTTCCCTTCGTCCCATCCCATTTTGCCTCACTTAAGGACGCCGGCGCAAGCCATTACTGTACTAGCCATGGAAGATCCAGAAGCTTTACTGGTTCAGCAATGAGGGACTTGTGAACAGCAGGGGTACTTCAGCAATGCCAACGCGCAGCTACCCTGTCGTCATTCATCGTCATTCATCAATTAAATTACGATGGATGGGACCCGGTCCTGTAAACGGAAAATCTAGGAAGACCATTGCAGTGAGATGAAGACACTCCAGTCAAGGGCGCAGCGGTCAGAACTTGAACTAACCCCATCTTGGCATGATCTACCTTCACCTATGGCAGGCGTCCTTTATTCCCGATGTTGTCATGTTCATGTCGCTGTGTTTGTACTTGTACAGAGTTCACAGGCATCCGTACGTCGTTTTGGCAAATGGTGTGCCTCTTCCTAGCGAGCCATGCTATTGGGTGTGACGACGACGACTAAGTCGCAGTTTACCATTAGAGTAGTTCATTTACCATTCTTGGCGGGGAGATACTGTAACTCGCGGAGAAGGGGAAAGGCCCGACGAAATCGCTGGCAACAATTTTCGCGCACACACCTGGCTGCCGAGATCTCCGCTTCATTCAATGACTTTTTCCCATGCATTCATCGGGCATTACGGTGGGCAGCACGGCAGCACGGTTCTGTACTGTACTCCTGAGTTACTAATAAGTACAGACCGTTTGGAGGCCTTGGCGTCTAGACTAGCTACATGTAAGACAACGTTTTGCCCGGGCCTTCAGAGCACAAAGCTCGCTGTTTTTGTGTGTTTCATCTTTACAGTAATGAATAAAGCAGGATAGCTGGATCCCTTGTACCGTGCTGTTTCGATAGACGGGCGTAAGAGGCCTTGACTGTCGTCGGCTTGCGATCGTGCATACCATTGACGTCCATCAGGCTGGTCTCTGCTCGGGGGCCCTGTACTGTACGGTATGGTACATTCCAGTCACCGTGCCTTCCCACTGCTACTTATTGCTTCCGGACATGCGCACTAACACCGCACTGCCCGGCATTTGACAAAGCCGGGTTGGCGTCATAACGCCCTTTTGGAAATGAAATCCCGAAAAGAGCCGATAGTCTCGTGTCTGAGACAGCAAATCGTGAAATGATGGGCCGATAGCGCCGGGTACAGTAACAGTCCGTAACGTGCCATGTAAGGATGTACGCGATGTGACCGTCGAGCGGGTTAGTAGGTGATGGAGTTCCGTTATCGCACCGTACTGGGAGACTGCGGAAAGAGAGATGTGAGACGGAAGTTGTGTGTGTGTGTGAAAGATAGTTTTAATTTGCATGTGGGTGAAGAGGAAGGAGGGGCGTTATCACCGGTCATATCGCAACGAGCACATTGGCCATCGATGGGTTTGTGTATTTGCGCGCCATGCGGTCACGGTGGGAAGTGAGCTGGTTACAATAGGTGATCATCGTCACGGGATGAGGGTCTTACGTGGGATGACAACAAGCTGACGCGGGCAGGTCACCCGGGAGTACGGTATGAGGCAGTGCTGTGGCTGGAGCATGTACTACATGTAGTTAGACGGGCTTGCCCAAACGTTCTGATCCGCTGGGCACGGCGCCCGATGAGAGCCCCGTTGATGAATCACTGTGCTTCCTCGTCGTGAACGAGTGGTGTAAAAGTGCGTGGAAGTGGGTACGGGTGCGGCCCGAAGAGCACCAAAGGCCTATCAAGGCGCGACGAGGGCGGGCGAGATCAAGAAAGAACGTAAGAGTGGAGCGTGGGTACTTTTGGGAGTCCGAATTTGACAAAGTAGCAATGGGACCTGCCGCCCTGGCTGACAGCTACGCGATCCGGATACGGCGATGTTTTTTGTCCTATGATTCGGCCCAGTTAGGAAAAAGGGGATGGTCAGATTTGCTTTTTATGCCAAATAGGGGTGCCGAAATAGGCCGAACATTCAGCGGCATCAAACGAGAAAGGGGAATCATGCTTGGGCGGCGCGCCAAGGTCGATCCGATTGCGGCGAGGAACACACGAGGACTCCTCCTAGTTTTGCTTCCTATTTCCTGAGGTGGACTGAGCAGCGTAGTAGAGAAAGAAAAAAGATGTAGAGGCTTGGTTTGGAAAGAAAAAAATGCAGGAAGAAGGTCGGTGATTGGGGATGTTTTGAATCTTGGAGCGCGAAGGCGGTGGGGGAATGCCGTGGCACGTGTAATGAACGAGGCGAGGGTTGGACGTGGCCCCTTCTTGTCTCCCTTTCCCTTTGACCACTAAGAGCAACTGTCCACTCCGCCTCAATGGGCTTGATGGAACTAAACAAACGGCAGTCCGGCGGTGAGTTTCTTTTTATCGTTATATTTCTCTATACTTGGAAATGAGGCTGCGTCCGCCCACCTGGGTTTCATTTAGTTTGGACGCAACCCCACATCCGTCCTTGGGCATTCCCCCTTGCCTAACTCCTTTCCTCCCATCATCTGGCACCACCGCTGACGCTGGGTGGTGCTGCCTTCCTCCTTTGCTTGACATTTCCTTGCGCACCCTCCTGCTTTTCTTTTCTTGCCCAAATTTCCTCTTTTTCTCTTTTTTCTCCTCTTTACGGCCAATCATGTCTTCGGCGGCTCCTGCGAATACCGCACCCCCAGCCTCGGCTGCTCCCCCTGCTTCAGGTGCTCCTCAATGTCTAGCTCTCCTCCCGTAGTTATTCATGGAATCCTGTAGTTGCCTCGTCCCCCCCTGTAGTTGTCTCGTCTCCACCAGTAGTTGCCTCTTCTCCTCCCGTAGTTGCCTCGTCTCCCCCGTTGTTGGTTCGTCCCCCCCTGTAGTCCCTTCTTCTTCTCCCCGGTTGGCTCGTCTTTCCCTGTAGTTGTCTCATCCTCTCCACCCGTAGTCGTATCATCCATTAGCTCATCTCCTGTCTCTGGTCCGCTGTGTGTTAGTTTTATTAATTGATCGCTGACCATGCGTTTTTTTTTTTTAGCCTCGTCACCTCCAACAACTGTGCCTGTTCAGTCCACAACGCCACCGACCACACCGTCGACCACGCCGTCAACCACTCCGCAAACGCCCTCGACGTCTCCGAGCCCCGTTCAACAGTCATCTAGTCCCCCCAACAACCAGACCCCAACCCCAACCCCGACACCACAGCAGAGTCCGACTCCTACACCCCAGAATACTACAACACCGAAGGGCGAAACTACGTCCACTACCCCTGGTATCGTCACAATCACCAACCCAATTACTCAGAGTTCGGGTGCTCCGCCAATTTCGTCCACATTAACTTCCATATTTTCATCACAACTCGTGTACGCAACCTATGCTTCATGGCTGCCGTCGTTCTCTTTGACATTAGTTTCAGAACAACGGAACCCGATGGCTTGGTAGTTACTACCACCATTCAGTCGACGATTATCATTGTGCCGTCTTCCTCTAGTTCTGGAAGCAGCAGCAATACGGGTGC
Source organism: Russula ochroleuca (assembly GCA_015178965.1). NCBI lineage: Eukaryota > Fungi > Basidiomycota > Agaricomycetes > Russulales > Russulaceae > Russula > Russula ochroleuca. The sequence continues at coordinate 234,560 of WHVB01000040.1, read as the reverse complement.
CATTGTTGGCGGAGTTGCTGGAGGTGTAGCTGCCCTTGCCGCCATCATCATCATCTTTCTCTTTTACTGGCGCCGCAACCGCCGCCGTGACGACTTTGATGGCAACTTTGACCCAGATCGGGTTGTTGGGCATGCTGGTCAAACCGATCTCGCGGGAGCTGACGTTACTCCGTACAGCTATGAGCCTAACGCAGGAGTTCCCTCTGGAACCACTTCACCCACATTTAGTGGCGATAGTAGCATGCGACAATACCGCGATAGTCAAGCGCTCCTGGGCGGCAGCCTAGCAGGTGCAGGCGCAGCCACGGCGACATCGGGATCGCACTATGCGCCAACGTCGAGCGACGGTGCCTCTGCTCCCCCTGGATCATCGAGTCACGCACGCAGTAGCTCCCTTGGGGGCGCTGGGCTCGGTCCAGGCTTCCCAGTGGCACAGCCGTATCGGCCGCTGTCGGCCAAGGAGCGCGAAGCGTTGCGCCAGCGCGGGGATGGTGGACTTGGACTCGCAAGCGCGGCTGAGGAGGGTGATGGTGATGTCATACAGCACTCGGATGGCGGGCGCATCGCCGAACCAGCACCCAGCCATCCCCTGCACGAGATTCCGCCAAGCTACGACTCGATTCCTGGGAACCCCTAGTGATGATGTTGTTGTTGTTGTTTTTTTATCTTTAGTTTCTCGCTGAGGTTGGCTACGGGAGAGGGGACGATGATGACGATGACGATGATAAGTAACGTTTACTGATGTGCTAAACTGATTTGCTTGTCGGACAAATGCTTGGACCCATCTACTTGGCGAGTGCGTGTGTCAATGATTATTCCTTTTTTTCCCGTTCTACAGTAATGCCGCTCGACTTTAAAATCGCTCATAATCTGATGTTAGAAATGTCGTACGTCGTAGTGATGCCTCGCTCTTATGCTCTTAGTTAAAGGATTTGATTGAATGACTTGCCCTGCCCCTCCCGCTTTTTGTTTTTGGCTGAATCAACGGATGTGATTGCCGTCTTTGAAGTACAGTAGGAGCAGATGCAATTAGGTCTTTATGATTTCCAGATTTGTCGCTGTGGTGAAAGATCGTAAAATGTAGATAAGGTACAGTTTGCTATCTGCGTGCGTGAGATCAGGAGGTAAAATATCGTAAAACGAGCCGGGAGGGATAACAGTAATTCTATAGGCCGCAACGGCGATAGTAAACCACTCATTGGAGAAGGATTCAGTGGACGGCTCAGCTAGGGCGTGAGTGTAGGCGATAGAGATGGTTCTGGCTTCTGATGGGGTAATGGTTGCAATGGGAGGATGACGATTGCGAGTCTGCTCAAACACGGTAACTTAGACGAAGGAATGAGGCGCACCTTGCCGAGCAGATCAGCTCCTGCTCCAGGCAAGGCGTGCCGATGCAAGCGAGATCTGGATCTATGCTATGAGAGTGGATCGCTGCGAGGCAGCCCGGCGGTGGCTTGGCGAGCGGAAGAGAACGGATGGATGGTGCCTTGATTCCGATTTCCGAGGCACGCACTGCACGTGTTGTAACTTAGACGCGGACTTGGACTTGGACTCTTGGAGGGCATGACGTTTTGATGACGGGATTGGGGGCAAGGGTACAGTATTGTGTGCGCGTGCTAGTACTCGAACTACTGCTGCGAATTAGGACATGACGGTAAACTGGCCGTAGTGTGAAATAAGAATAAGATAAAGGATTTGCCGAGACACGTGAGGGCCCCGGCGCCCCCTGTCTGTCTTTCTCTCGCTTACAATAACAACCGTACTAACGCAACTCTGCTCTTCGCTGCCTCCTAAATTCTCAATGGCCCTGCCCTGATGGCACCAAAACAAGCGGGGAATTTCTTTTTCTTTCCAATATTTCCAAACTCGGAAATGAGGCTGCGTACCCGCCCATGAGCGGATTTCCATCAACTCCGGGACGTAACCCTACGTCCATCCTTGGACATTGGCAGGGCCGTGACACGGGGGCGATCATGCTGCCATTCCCCCTTCATCTGACATTGCCTTGCGCACCTTGTCATTTTCTGCCCCCCTTGCCTTTCTTTTCTTTTCTTTTCTCTCCCATCTTCCCTTTTCTTTCTTTCTTTCTCCTCTTTGCGACGAAACCGAATCCATGTCATCTCCTGCGGCCCCTCCCGCGAATACGCCAGCTGCGCCCCCGGCGTCGCCTGCTGCCCCGCAGAATTCGCCCCCTCCTGCGGCGAATTCGCCTCCTCCCGCAGCTAATTCACCTCCTCCTGTAGCTACAACACCTCCAGCAGCTGCCACGCCTCCACCTGTCTCATCTCCTCCCGTGGTTGTCTCGTCTCCTCCTGTGGTTGTCTCGTCTCCTCCCGTGGTTGTTTCGTCTCCTCCTGTGGTTGTCTCGTCTCCCCCCATAGTTGGTACGTCATCCTCAAGTACGTCGTCCAGGATCTCAACCTCAACCACCTCATCTTCAATTTCGACCTCAACCACCTCATCCTCAATCTCAACCTCGTCCACTTCATCCTCAATCTCGACCTCAACTACCTCGTCCTCAGTCTCGTCCTCAAGTACCACGTCCTCAAGCTCGTCCTCAAGTACCACGTCAAGCCATACAACGACATCGTCAACACACACGTCCTCGACGACTCCTCCGAAAACGTCCACGTCTCCAAAGAACCCGCCAAAGAACCCGCCACCATCGCAAACCTCGACCCCTACACCCCAGAACACCCCTCAGATCGTCACAATCACGGTCAACCCATCTACCGAGCCTTCGGGAGTTCCGCCTCTTTCGACCACATTGACCTCTGTATTTTCGACTCTACTTGTGTACGCACCCATGCTTCATGACTGTCGTCCTTGTCGTTTGACACTCTTTCAGATCGACGGAAGCCGATGGCTTCATAGTTACTACCACTGTTGAGTCGACGATTGTCATTGTGCCGTATTCCGCACCTACTTCTGGAAGCAGCAATACTGCCGCGATTGCTGGCGGAGCTGCTGGAGGCGTTGTTGCCCTTGCTGCCGCCATTATCATCTTTCTCTTTTGCTGGCGCCGCAATCGCCGCTCTGAAGAACCTGGTATCTTTGACCCTGATCGGGTGGTCCGGCATGGTGGTCACACCGACCTCGCGGGTGCCGAGGTCACTCCGTACAGCTACACGCCTACCACAGGGACTTTCTCCGGGCCCACTTCACCGACATTTAGTGCTGACGGTAGTATGCGACAATACCGCGATAGCCAGGCGCTTCTGGGCAGTGGAGGAGCAGGCGCAGCCACAGTGACATCGGGATCACACTACGCGCCTACGTCGAGCGGGGATGGATCTGTCCCGCCTGGATCATCGAGTCACGCACGCAGTAGCTCTCTAGGTGGTGCTGGGCTCGGTCCAGGCTTCCCAGTAGCACAGCCGTATCGGCCGCTGTCTGCCAAGGAGCGTGAAGCGTTGCGCCAGCGTGGGGAGGGCGGACTTGGACTCGCGAGTACTATGGAGGAGGGCGAGGGTATTGTCGTACAGCACTCGGATGGTGGTCGCGTCACCGAATCGTCGGAACAGACAGCCCCCAGCCGTCCGGTGCAGGAGATTCCGCCAAGCTACTTCTCGATCCCTGGGGATCCCAAGTGATATCAGGTGCTGTTTTTTTTTCTATTAGGTTCTCGTTAGGGTTGGGTTTTTGGACTACGGGAGAGGGATGGCACGGACGAAGTGGTGATGCAATGACAATGATTGTGACGTTTACTGATGCGCTAAATTGATATGTTTGTCGGACAGTGCTCTAAGACCCACTTACTGGGCGAGAGCTCCTGTCTGTCTGAATGAAAAGTTTCCCTTCTACTGTTCCCCTCATGAACTGAAAGCTCACAAACGCAGTGATGCCTCGCTCATGTGCTTTAGTTTAAAATATTTGATTGGATGACTACTGCGGTACTGCCATCTCCCGTTTAGGGAACGGGATGCTATAACTGAATCAGTGAACGGGACGTGATGTGGTCCATGTGGAACAAGTTGCCACATCAGCCCAGAATCTTGATGAGGAAGAGCCTGGGTACGTGTGCACCGGAACAACAATGATGGGGGAAGCGGCAAGCTTCTTTATGATAGCCGCCGATTTGCTTCTGCGGTGCAAGATCGTCGATGGCGACGTGGCGTTGATGAGGGAAAGCATATACAGAAATCGTAAAAACTGTGCTATTATTTCTGGTACGTGCCGTCCGAGCGACTAGATATACGCTCTGAGAGGGGAGACGTATCCATGAGCTATCTATCATATGAGGCGGCTGGCCAGGAACTGCTCGATTCTGAGCCGAGGCACGTGCATGTATGACAGCAACACTGCGCATTGCCTTGGCCCTTGCGCCTTGCTCTGCGCGTCGCAGCCTTTCCAATTCCCAATGATCTTGATGGTACTGCATACAAAAAAAAACGGGGTTTCTCAGGCGCACTCTTTCCCTTTCCCTATACCTGGGACTTTAATTGACCTGGAAATGACAAATTATCATCGACGATGGGCGTAATCCTACCATGACTTCGAGGCTGGACGCCATGCCCGTGAGACACTGCCTTTTGTCCTTCGTTTTGATATCATCTTGTGCACCTTGTCATTCTCCCACCCCGTGCCTTTCATCTTCATCTTCTTCCCACTCTTCTTTCCCTCGTCTTTGCGACGAACCATGTCGACGCCCACTGGCGTCTCCGGCAACACCCTCTGCGTCGCCTGCTGCCCCAAATTCACCTCTTCCCGCATCTGCGACTGATCTACCACCACCTCCAGTGCCCGTCACGTCCACTGCACCTCTCTCATCTGATTCACCACCTACCGCACCTGATTTTTAACTCCACTGCTTGTCACGTCCACTGCACATCTCTCACCTGATTCTACCACATTCGATATTTCATTTCCAGTGCCTGTCACGTCCCCCTCTGCACCTGTCTCATATCCTCCAGTGGTCTCGACTCCCCCCGTCGTTGGTTCGTCTTCCCCCGCAGTTCGCTCGTCTCCCACTGTAGCTATCTCGTCCACCAACTCACGTCCCCTTGTCCTCTATCTGTTAATTTTATCGACTGATTGCTGACCATACCATCATATTTAGTCACCTCAACCTCAACTACCTCACCGATAACATCCACATCTCTGCAGCCCCAGCCCCAGAACAATCCCCCGCCACAGAATCCGACAACACAACAAAGCCCAACTCCTACACCCCAGGATGCCCCTCCTATTGTCACAATCACAGTCACTCCATCACAGGGCTCCGGAGATCCGCCTATTTCGTCCAAAATGACCTCTGTATTTTGGACTCCACTCGTGTACGCACCTATGCTTCATGGCTATCGTCCTTGACGTTTGACATTTTTTCAGATTAGCAGAACCCGGTGGCTCAGTAATTTATACCACTGTTCAGACGACGATTGTCGTTGTGCCGTGGTCCGCAATTAATTCTGGAGGCAGCAGCAATACTGGTGCGATTGCTGGCGGAATTGCTGGAGGGATTGTTGCCCTTGTCGCCGTCATTCTCTTCTTTCTCTTTCGCTTGCGTCGCAGTCGACGCCACGAAGAACCTGTTATCTTTTACCCCGATCGGATAGTCCGGCATGCTGATCACATCGATCACATCGACCTCGAGGGTATGGAGGTCACTCCGTTCAGCTATACGCATACTACGGGCACTTTCTCGAGACCCACTTCACACACATTTAGTAGTGACGGTAGCATGCGACAATACCGCGATAGCCAGGTGCTCCTAGGCGGTGTAGGAGCGGGTGCAGCCACGGTGACATCAGGATCGCACTACGCACCTACGTCGAGCGGCGGTGGATCTGTCCCACCTGGATCATCGGGTTATGCACACAGCTCCCTCGGTGGCCCTGGTTTCCCAGTAACATGGCCGCATCGGCCGCCATCGCCCAAGGAGTGTCACGAGTGTGATGGGTTGCACCGGCGCGGTGCCGGTAGACTTGGACTCGCGAGTGCAGTTGAGAAGGGTGAGAGTGTTGCCATACAGCACTCGGATGGCGGGCGAGTCGCCGAACTAGTCCCCAGCAGTCAGGTGCAGGAGTTTCCGCCTAGCTACGACTCGATCCCTGTGAATTCCTAGTGATCCTTATCAGATGCAGTTTTTTTTCTCTCTTTGGTTTCTCTCGCTAGGGTTTGAGTTTTTGGCTTTGGGAGAGTGGTGGCACAGTCGAAGTGGTGGTGAAAGGGATGATCCATGACGATGACGATGTCTATTGATGTGCTAAGGATATGTCAGTTGGACGACCCACCTACTGGGTAAGAGCGTGCCTACATAAAAATTTCCCTTCTACTGTTGCACGTCTTCTATTATGGCTCGTAATTATGCACAGTTCTCTGAATCATGAACTGAAAGTCAGAAACGCAGTGATGTCGCTCGCATGCTTTTACTGTAGTGCAAAAGATTTGATTGAATGACATCTTGATAGGAGAAGCGGTTTTCTTTTATGATAGCCGATTTGATTCTGCGGCGCAAGATCGATTAGATTGCTGTAGATAGTGTAGATAAGGGAAAGCAGCGCGTACAGTGCGTACAGTAACTTAAATCTTGTGCAATCATACCCTGCCAGTGGCAGTATCTAGTGCGTGACGTCCGAGCGAGATCTATTGATCTACGCTCTAAGAGGGGAGTGTAATTTGTATAGATAAATGTAGCGCGTGTGGTCGCGTTCTGCAGTAGAACGCGCCTCAGCACGTAGCTGAGGTGGCCCATAAGCCAACAGTACTGTATATGACCAATCTAGCACAAAAGTAACATAGAGGCTAGACTAAATAAAGCAGACAACAGGTAGAAACGCGTAACTTACGTGCCATACTACGCATACGGCTTATCTGAGCGCACTCGGATCAGTCACTCCGCGGGCGCTCCGAGCTTGGCTCTGAGTCTCAAGACCCTCAACCACAGGAAGACGTGTGTGGATCCATCCATGAGCTATCATACTGGTGGCCAAAAGAGTATGCCGAACTTAGACGCGGACCGGACTCGGAGGCGTGAGGTGTTCACGGCTTGGCTTCAAGTCGGGGGCTTGGGGCTTGCCGTTGTGTCGTGCTCGCCGCTCGGACTACTGTACAGCCTGCCAGTGTACTGCGAAAGCGAAAATAAGGATGAGGATAAACTGGCGCACCGCCCCCGCCGCCGCCAGTTCAGATTCTACCACTGGCACCCGCACTGCTGTCGCGGCGCAAGCTATACCGTGACAGGAATCACAGGATGATCGAAATGACGCAGATCCCATTTCGTTGATGTCTATTTGTACATATTATTAAGAACATCAACAATGATTTGAAAATCAACACGTGCACAGAACGTGACGACTGTTTCCGCTGTAAACTTGCACATGAAGCACTTTCTCTACAAGTCCTGTCAATAAATTTTTAAACATTCATGTCTTCATTTGTCTCAGATCATATTATCAATCGTTACGTCGCCGAAGCGGAGCGAGGCTGATCTTGTAATAAATGATTGATGATCGACGGGTGAGCGCTGTGAGCGCCAGGTGTTCCTATCAGACTCTTCTCGCTTTGACCACGACCACTACTCTAGATACTGTACCATCAACGCACTTCGGTGCCTGTCAATTCCCAATTCCCTATGACCTTGATGGTACTGTTTACAATAAACAGGGCAATTTCTCAGGCTTTTTCTTTCCCTTTCTCTATACTGGGAAATGACAGATTATCATCGACGTTGGACGTAATCCTACATCCTTCCTTGGACTTCGAGGCTGGACGCTGGCTGCGCCATGAGACAGCCTTTCCTCCATTTTGATATCGCCTTGCGCACCTTGTCTTCCCCCCGCCTCCTGCCTATTCTTTCCCATCTCCCCCATCTTTCCCTCCTCTTGGCGATGAACCATGCCGACGTCCGCTGCGGCTCCTCCCGCGAATACCCCAGCTGCGCCCCCGGCGTCGCCTGCGGCCCCGAATTCGCCTCCTCCTGCAGCTAACTCTCCTCCTCCTGCGGCCAATTCACCACCTCCTGCAGCTAACTCTCCTCCTCCTGCGGCCAATTCACCACCTCCTGCGGCCAATTCACCACCTCCTGCGGCCAATTCACCACCTCCTGCGGCCAATTCACCACCTCCCGCGGCCAATTCACCACCTCCCGCAGCCAATTCACCACCTCCCGCAGCCAACTCTCCTCCTCCTGCGGCCAATTCACCACCTCCCGCAGCCAATTCACCACCTCCCGCGGCCAATTCACCACCTCCTGCAGCCAATTCACCACCTGCAGCCAATTCACCACCTCCCGCGGCTAATTCACCCCCTCCCGCAGCCGATACATCACCTCCAGTGCCTGTCACGTCCCCCCCTGCACCTGTCTCACCTCCTCCAGTGGTCTCGTCTCCTCCAGTGGTCTCGACTCCCCCCGTAGTTGGTTCGTCTTCCCCAACAGTTCGCTTGTCTCCCCCTGTAGTTGTCTCGCCCACCAACTTACGTCTCCTCTCTTGTCCTCCATCTGTTAATTTTATCGACCGATTGCTGAACATACTTTCGTTTTTAGTCACCTCGACATCAACTACCTCATCACCGACCTCGACGTCAACTACCTCATCATCAACCTCGACATCAACTACGTCACCGACCTCGACATCAACCACCTCATCACCACCAACTTCGACATCAACTACCTCATCACGAATCACGACCTCGACTACCACGTCATCGCCCACACACACCACGTCAACGTCAACGTCAACGTCAACGTCAACGTCAACGTCAACGTCAAAAACGACCACATCGACGTCGAAAACGACCACGACCACGTCTAAAACGTCTTCGACCACGTCTAAAACGTCTACAACTACGTCTAAAACGTCTACAACTACGTCTAAAACGTCTACAACTACGTCTAAAACGTCTACAACTACGTCTAAAACGTCTTCAACTACGTCGAAAACATCTACGTCTACGTCGAAAACGTCCACGTCTCCGCAACCGCAGCCCCAGAACAATCCCCCGCCACAGAACAGTCCCCCGCCACAAAACCCGACAACACAACAAAGCCCAACTCCTACAGCCCAGGATACCCCTCATATCCTCACAATCACGGTCACACCGACACCCCAGAGCTCGGGAGCTCCAGCTGCTCCGCCTATTTCGACCACATTAACCTCTATATTTTCGACTCTCCTCATGTAAGCACTTATGCTTCAAGACTATCATCGTTGTCGTTTAACACTCTTTCAGATCAACAGAAGCCGATGGCTTCATAGTTACCACCACTGTTCAGTCGACGATTGTCGTTGTGCCGTATTCCCCATCTAGTTCTGGAGGCAGCAGCAATACTGGTGCGATTGCTGGCGGAGTTGCTGGAGGCGTTGTTGCACTTGTCGCCGTCATTATCTTCTTTCTCTTTTGCCGGCGTCGCAATCGAAACCACGAAGAATCTATTATCCTTGACACCGATCGGGTGGTCCGGGATGCTGATCACACCGACCTCGAGGGTATCGAGGTTACCCCGTTCAGCTATACGCCTACCACAGGGACTTTCTCCGGACCGACTTCACCGACATTTAGTGGTGACGGTAGCATGCGACAATACCGCGATAGCCAGGTGCTCCTAGGCGGTGAAGGAGCAGGCGCAGCTACGGGGACGACAGGATCGCACTACGCGCCCACATCGAGCGGCGGTGGATCTGTCCCACCTGGATCATCGGGTCAGGCACACAGTAGCTCCCTCGGCGGCCCTGGTTTCCCAGTAGCACAGCCGCACCAGCCGCTGTCGCCCAAGGAGCGTGATGGGTTGCGCCAGCGCGGGGCGGGTAGACTTGGACTCGCGAGCGCAGTTGAGGAGGGTGAGGGTGTTGTCGTACAGCACTCGGATGGCGGGCGGGTCGCCGAAGCGGCCGAACTAGTCCCCAACCGTCTGGTGCAGGAGGTTCCGCCCAGCTACGACTCGATCCCTGTGAAGCCCCAGTGATCCCCAGTGATATCAGACGCTGTTTTTTCTCTCTCTTTGGTTTCTCTCGTTAGGGTTGAGTTTTGATTTCGGGAGAGGGATGGCGCAGTTGAAGTGGTGATGAAAGGGACGATGGTGACGATGACGATGGTCTGTCTTAAGCTGATATGTTTGTCGGACAATGCTTAGACCCACCTACTGGGCGAGAGCGCGTGCCTATATAAAAAATTTCCCCTCTACTGCTGCTCGTCTTCTGATATTGCTCGTAATTATGCGTAGTTCTCCTCATGAACTAAAAGCCAGAAACGTTGTGATGCCTCGCTCACATGCTTTTAATGTGAAAGATTTGATTGAAGCCTAAATTGAGGGTTTATTTTATGGTAGCCGATCGATTTGGTTCTGCGGTGCCAGATCGATTAGATTGCTGTAGATAGTGTAGATAAAGAAAAGCGTAGTATTGTAACCTTGATTGTAACGTAAAACCTGTGCAATGATACAGTATCTAGTGCGGGACGTCCGAGCAAGATCTCTTAGATCTACGCTCTAAGAGGGCAGACGTGTGCCGAGTGTCACAGTGTGTGGATCCATCCATGAGCGCATGCATGAGCTGATACTCCGGCTGGTGGTGGCTTAGATGCGGACTGGACTAGGGTTGGGGTTGGGGGTGAGGCCGAACTCCCCTGTACTGTACTGCAAACGCGAAAATAAGGATGAGGGTAAACTGGTGCACCACCATCGCCACCGCCGCCGATTCTACCAGTCGCACAGCTGTCGCGGCGCGCTATAGGCTATAGCAAGCCTAGGGGAAGATACGGTCGAGACTCGAGAATGTCTGATCGTGGCGGGATGCTGTGACAGGTGCCTGTCTGACCCCGTCTCCCTTTGACCACCAACAGCAACTCTGCACTTCACTGCCCGCCAATTCCCAAATCCAATGGCCCTGGTGGTACTACAATAGACTGGAATTTCTCAGGCTTTTCTTTCCATTTCGCTATACTTGGAAATGACCCTGCGTCCCGCCCCCATGAGCGGATTTTCGTCGACGTTGGACGTAATCCTACATCCTTCCTTGGACTTGGAGCTTGGAAACTGGCAGTACCATGACCCTGGCATTCCCCCTTCGTTTGACATTGTCTTACACTTGACATCCTCACCCCTGCCCCTCGTTTCATGCGAATCTTGCTTGAATATCCCCCATCTCTCTTTCTCTCTTTGCGACCAACCATGCCTACCTCCGCTGCGGTTCCTCCCCCGAAATCCCCAGCCTCTCCAGCAGCACCCCCTGCGTCGTCACCTGCTGCTCCAAAACCCAGTTCACCCGCTGTAGTTGCCTCGTCCTCCCCTTTAGCTAGTCCATCTCCGAGTCGTTCCGTCGTCTCGTCTCCCCCAATAGTTGGTTCGTCTTCCCCCACGGTTCGCTCGTCCTCTATCTGTTAATTTTATCGATCAATCTCTGACCATACTTTCTTTTGTCTTTAGCCACCTCGACCTCAACTACCTCATCACGAACCTCGACTATCTCGCCAACCTCGACATCAACTACCTCACGAACCTCGACCTCGACTACCACGCCATCGCCCACACACACAACGTCGACGTCGCAAACGTCCACATCAACGTCGCAAACGTCCACGTCGACATCGACTTCAAAAATGTCCACGTCCACGGTCCACGTCTACATCGAAAACGTCTACTTCAACGTCAACCTCAAAAACGTCCACGTCCACGTCGACTTCGAAAACGTCCACATCCACGTCGAAATCGCCCACTTCCACGTCGACCTCGAAAACGTCCACGTCAACCTCGAAAACGTCCACGTCAACCTCGAAAACATCCACGTCGACGCCGAAAACGTCCACGTCTCCGAATCCCCAGCCCCAGTACAATCCCCCGCCACCCAACTCGACAACACAACAAAGTCCAACTCCTACACCCCAGGATACCCCTCATGTCCTCACAATCACGGTCACTCCATCACCTCAGAGCACGGGAGATCTGCCTATTTTGTCTACATTGACCTCTGTATTTCGACTCTACTCGTGTACCGTCCCTCTCGTGTGACATTCTTTCAGATCAACGCAACCCGATGGCTTCATAGTTACCACCACTGTTCAGTCGACGATTGTCATTGTGCCGTATTCCCCATCTAGTTCCGGAGGCAGCAATACTGATGCGATTGCTGGCGGAGTTGCTGGAGGCGTTGTTGCCCTTGTTGTCGCCATTGTCCTCCTTTTTTTCTGGCGCCGCAATCGCCGCGCTGAAGAACCTGTTATCTTTGACACCGATCGGGTGGTCCGGGATGCCGATCACACCGACCTCGAGGGTATGGAGGTCACTCCGTTCAGCTATACGCCTACAACGGGGACTTTCTCAGTTGAGCAACATTCGCAACCGTCTGACTAATCAAGTGTGACGGGACCGTTGCCAAGGGTTTGGCGTCGAATGGCACTTGCCGCGGTTTTGCTACTCAGCTGAAGTTACAAAACATTTATTTTTAAATAAGATGTACAGTGTAGATATATAAACATGTAAAAGTTCTTATGTAATTTCATGGAAATTGCGCATGGAAATTGCGCATGAAGGCAAACCACGTCACGTGATTAATTCTGCCTTCCATCATTCAAAGCCTGGAGCTCGCGTGGGAGCTCCTACGGAAGCCAATGGTATGGCTTGCGACTGGGTGGAAAACAGAGATGAAATAGAAGAGAAACGAGCGGAAACGAAAGGGAAACGCGTGAGGAAACGGGGGAGAATCGAGGGACACGGCCCTACTTGGGATTCTTTGGGTAACTGGTAACTTGTGCAAAACTATCTACTTACAAGCTAATATACTATTCTACTTGGCCCGTGCGTGCTACGTATCCTACCCTACGTTCCTGTGCATTTTGGGGTGCCCCGCGTCGGCCGATCGGGCTGCGTCGTCCAGTCTGCACGCGATATAACGCGCTCGCTCCCGGGCCTGGTCTGTTGACGCGCGGCGTCTGGCGTCGTCCTGCGTTGCGTGGTCGACGTGGCAGCACTAACCCCCTTTGGGGGCGTGCTTTGTTCGTTGTCTGAGGGGCCCGAGCGCGCTGAGTGGGCCCGGGTGAGTCTAAGCCTCTTGGGGGCCTATTGAGGGGTAAGCGCGGCAGCAGCGCTCTTGATTTGCTGGGGCTGGCTCGTACAACTCTTGCTCCATCTTTCTGTGATATTTGTTGGTGTGTTGGATCGTCAAGGGAGCGCGCGCGGTCGTAGGGTAAGGAGTGTGGTTGTGTGCCAGCGAGGCTCGCGCGCGTTGCTGCGCCACCGGCCTCCCGGGCCGCCACGCCGCCGCGAGAGGTGTAGACGCGGTGAGGGGCGAAGTGCGGCGCAGCGGGATATGGCGCAGACACAGGGGCACTGAATTTGAAGGGGGGGTGGTGGTGGCTTTGGCGGCATGAAAGAAAACAGAACCCCCACCCGTGTTTGAGGCGAGGGTGGGGGTTGGATGCACAAGAAACCTCCGTCTCGCGCTTAGAGCGAGGGAAGGGTGGCGTTGGCGAACGGATGAGGGAGAAGGGCACCGGCTAAAAGAGAAATAAACCGCCCCAGTCACGTTAAGGCGAGGGAGCGGCGTTGGTAGCGACGCGAAGTGGAGAGGGAGAGGTCGCCTCTGCCACGGTAGCGATGCGGCGGGGTGCTGGCGCAACGTCGCCTGCTCGTGTTCGGGGTAAAGGGGGGGGGTTGGGGGCACGAGAGATACTACCCCACTTGCTCGCTCTTGAGGCGAGGGTGGGGTTGGGGCACGAAACCCAGAGAAACCCCCCCTCCCGTTTGGGGCGAGATAGGGGGTGGTGGTTTACAGAGAGCACGGGTGGATGTCGACAAGAAGCCCCACCGGCTCGCGTTTGAAGCGAGGGTGGGGGTTGGGGGCGTGAGAGACGACGAGGGAAAGCCTTCCCCTGTCGCATCAGTGTCGCGTCGAGCATCGCGTCGGTAAAAGTCACGACTTTTTCACGTGCAAAATTCACGTGACTTTATTGGGGACGTGGGTTATGGGTTATATTTAAATAAAGGCTACTGTAACATAAAAGCTAACATATTACTTAATAGACTCGTTTAAAACACCGCTTTGATGACTAAGTTTCATCTAGATTTCGGCTGTTGCCGGTGTGACAGACGGTTGCAAAGGTTCAAAAACTGACTTTCTCCGGACCGACTTCAACATTTAGTGGTGACGGTAGCATGCGACAATACCGCGATGGCCAGGCGCTCCTGGACGGCGAAGGAGTAGGTGCGGCTACAACGACATCTGGATCGGGATCGCGTTACGAGCCTACGTCGAGCGCCGGTGGATCTGGCCTCCCTGGATCATCGAGTCATGCACACAGTAGTTCCCTTGGCGGCCATGGTTTCCGAGTAGCACAGCCGCATCGGTCATTATCACCAAAAGAGCATGATGGGTTGCGCCAGCGCGGGGCGGGTAGACTTGGACTCGCGAGCGCAGTTGAGGAAGGCGAGGATGTTGTCGTGCAGCACTCGGATGGCGGGCACGTCTCCGAAGTGGCGTTAGTCCCCAACCGTCTAGTGCAGGAGATTCCGCCCAGCTACGACTCAATCCCTGTGAAGTCCTAGTGATCCTTAGTGAGATCAGGTGCCGTTTTTTCTCTCTCTGGTTTCTCTCGCTAGGGTTGAGTTCTTGGCTTCGGGAGAGGGGTGGCACGGTCGAAGTGGTGGTGAAAGGGATAATTCGTCAGTTGGACGACCCACCTACTGGGCGAGAGCGCGCGCCTATATAAAAGTTTCCCTTCTACTGCTGCACGTTTTCTATTATGGCTCATAGTTACGCACAGTTCTCTGAATCATGAGCTGAAAGTCAGAAACGCAGTGATGCCCCGCTCGCATACTTTTAGTGTAAAAGATTTGATTGAATGACATCTTGATAGGAGAAGGGGTTTTCTTTTATGATAGCCGAACTTAGACGCGGACCGGACTCGGAGGCGTGAGGGCTTGATGTTATGTGCGTGCTCGAACTACTGTACAGTACAGCCTGCCAGTGTACTGCGAACGCGGAAATAAGGATGAGGATAAAGTTGTGCACCACCGCCGCCGCCCCCAGTTCAGATTCTACCAGTACCCAGTCCAAGATTCAGGGCACGCTTTGTCAGCCGTTAGCACCCAATTTCGTTGATATCTATTTGTACATATTATGAACATCAACAATGATTTGAAAATTAACACGTGCACAGAACCCAGTTTTCGCCGTAAACTTGCAGTATGCATGTCTACATTTGTCTCAGATCGTATTATTTACAGTAAACCGATCGTTACGTCGCCGAAGCGGAGCGAGCTGATCTCGTAATCAATATTAGTGAGCGCTAGTGAGCGCCACTGCTGCGCCAGGTGCTCCTATCTGTCCCACTAACAGCAACTCTGCACTTCGGTGCCTGCCAATTCCAAATTCCCTATGACTTTGATGGTAATGTATTCAATTAACGGGGGAATTTCTCAGGCTTTTTCTTTCCCTTTCTCTATACTTGGGAGATGACAGATTATCAACGACGTTCACCATCCTTCCTTGGACTTGCCAGCGCCATGAGACTGCCTTTCCTCCTTCGTTTTGACATCGCCTTGCGCACCTTGTCATCCCCCGCCCCCCTGCCTTTCTTCTTTCCCATCTCCCCCATCTTTCCCTCCTCTTGGCGATGAACCATGCCGACCTCCGCTGCTGCTCCTCCCGCGGATACCCCAGCATCTCCAGCGGCACCCCCTGCGTCACCCGCAGCACCTCCTCCCCCGGCTGATTCACCTCCTCCCGCGGCTAATTCACCACCTCCTCCAGCTAATTCACCACCTCCTCCAGCTAATTCACCGCCTCCAGCAGCCAATTCACCACCTCCCGCAACCGATACGCCACCTCCGTCCCCCCCTGCACCTGTCTCATCTCCTCCCGTAGTCTCATCTCCTCCCGCGGTCTCATCTCCCCTCGTGGTCTCATCTCCTCCTGCGGTCTCATCTCCCCCTGTGGTCTCATCTTCCCCTGTAGTCTCATCCCCCCCCGTAGTTGGTTCGTCTTTCCCCGCGGTTCGCTCGTCTCCCCCAGTAGTTGTCTCGTGACTCTCGTCCACCAACTCTCCTCCCCTCTCTTGTCCTCTATCTGTTAATTTTATTGACCGATTGCTGACCACGCTTTCTTTCGTTTTTTAGTCACCACAACTACCTCGCCAACGTCGACGTCAACCACACCAATCTCGACGTCAACCACCACACCGACCTCGACGTCAACTACCACAACGACCTCGACGTCACCTACCACAACGACCTCGACCTCGACCACCTCTAAACCAACCTCGACCACGACCACAAAACCAACCTCGACCACAACTACAAAACCAACCTCGACCACAAAAACAACCTCAACCACAAAAACAACCTCGACCACGAAAACAACCTCGACCACGAAAACAACCTCGACCACGAAAACAACCTCGACCACGAAAACAACCTCGACCACGAAAACAACCTCGACCACGAAAACAACCTCGACCACGAAAACAACCTCAACCACGAAAACAACCTCGACCACGAAAACAACCTCGACCACGAAAACAACCTCGACCACAACTACAAAACCAACCTCAACTACAACTACAAAACCAACCTCAACTACAACTACAAAACCAACCCCGACCAAAACTACAAAACCAACTTCGACTACCACCACGTCGACGTCTCCGGAACCCCAGAACAATCCCCCGCCACAGAATCCGACAACACAACAGAGCCCGACTCCTGCAACCCAGGATGCCCCTCAGATCCTCACAATCACGGTCACTCCATCACCCCAGAGCCCGGGAGCTCCGCCCCCTATTTCGTCCACATTGACCTCTGTATTTTCGACTCTACTCGTGTACGCACCTATGCTTCATGACTGCCGTCCTTCTCGTTTGACATTCTTTCAGGTCAACGGAAGCCGATGGCTTCATAATTACCACCACTGTTCAGTCGACGATTGTCATTGTGCCGTATTCCCCATCTAGTTCTGGAGGCAACAATACTGGTGCGATTGCTGGCGGAGTTGCTGGAGGCGTTGTTGCCCTTGTCGTCGCCATTGTCATCCTTCTCTTTTGCTGGCGACGCAATCGCCGCGCTGAAGAATCTGTTATCCTCGACACCGATCGGGTAGTCCGGGATGCTGATCACACCGATCTCGAGGGTATCGAGGTCACTCCATTCAGCTATACGCCTACCACGGGCACTTTCTCCGGACCCACTTCACCGACATTTAGTGGTGACGGTAGCATGCGACAATACCGCGATAGCCAGGTGCTCCTGGGCGGCGAAGGTCCAGGTGGAGGCGCAGCCACGGGGACGTCGGGATCGCACTACGCGCCTACGTCGAGCGGCGGTGGATCTGCTCCCCTTGAATCAGGGAGCCATGCACACAGTAGCTCCCTCGGCGGCCCTGGTTTCGCAGTAGCACAGCCACATCGGCCGCTGTCGCCCAAGGAGCGTGATGGGTTGCGCCAGCGCGGTGCGGGTAGACTTGGACTCGCGAGCGCGGTTGAGGAGGGCGAGGGAGTTGTCGTACAGCACTCGGATGGCGGGCACGTCGCCGAACTAGTCCCCAACCGTCTGGTGCAGGAGATTCCGCCAAGCTACGACTCGATCCCTGTGAAGCCTCGGTGATCCTTAGCGATATGAGGTGCTGTTTTTTTCTCTCTTTGGTTTCTCTCGCTGGGGTTGAGTTTTTGGCTTCGGGAGGGGTGGCACGGTCGAAGTGGTGGTGAAAAGGATGACGATGACGATGACGATGGTCTATTGATGCATATGTTTGTCGGACAATGCTTAGACCCACCCACCTGGGCGAGAGCGCATGCCTATGTAAAAAAATTTCCCTCTACTGCTGCTCGTCTTCTAATATTGCTCGTAATTATGCGTAGTTCTCCTCATGAACTGAAAGCCAGAAACGCAGTGATGCCTCGCTCACATGCTTTTAGTGTAAAATGTTTGATTGAATGACATCTCGAAGGCTTCTGCAAGATCGATTAGATTGCTGTAGACAGTGTAGATAAGGGAAACAGTGACCCGCACAGTTGTCACAGCCCGAGCTATACTGTATAGAGGAAGATACGGCCGAGAATGTTTGATCGTGACGGGATGCTGTGACAGGTCTGGGCTTCTGGACCTCACTAGCTTCACTGCCTGCCAATTCCCAAATCCAATGGCCCTGATGGTATCACAATAGACTGGAATTTCTCAGACTTTTCTTTCCATTTCACTATACTTGGGAATGAGCCTGCGTCCCGTCCCCATGAGTGGATTTTCATCGACGTTGGACGTAATAAGTACTATTACAAATCCTCCTACATCCTTCCTTGGACCCTTGGACTTGACAGCGCCATGAGACTACTATTCCATCTTCGTTTGACATCGCCTTACACTTGTCATCCTCACCCCTGCCCCTTGGTTCTTGCCGATCTTGCCTAAATACCCCCTTCTCTCTCTCTCTCCTCTCTGCGACCAACCATGTCTACCTCCGCTACGGCTCCTCCCGCGAAATCCCCAGCTTCTCCAGCAGCCCCCCCTGCGTCGCCTGCTGCCCCAAAACCTAGTTCACTCCCTGTAGTTGCCTCGTCCCCCCCTATACCTAGCCCATCTCCGAGTCCCGTCGTCTCGTCTCCCCCCGTAGTTGGTTCGTCTTGGTTCTCTCTTCCCTCAGTGGCCTCATGCACCAACTCACGTCCCCTCTCTTGTCTTTTTTATCGACTGATTGCCGATCATACTTTCTTTCGTCTTTAGCCACCTTAACACGAACCTCAACTACCTCGCCAACCTCGACCTCGACTACCACGCCATCGCCCACACACACCACGTCGACTTCGACGTCGAAAACGTCCACATCAACGTCGAAAACGCTGACTTCCACATCAACGTCGAAAATGCCCACTTCCACATCAACGTCGAAAATACCGACTTCCACGTTGACCTCGAAAACGTCCACATCAACGTCGAAAATGCCCACTTCCACGTCGACCTCAAAAACGTCCACATCGACCTCGAAAATGTCCACGTCCACGTCGACCTCAACCACATCTACATCGACTTCAAAAACTTCCACGTCGACCTCAAACCCGTCCACATCGACCTCAAAACCGTCCACATCGACCTCAAAACCGTCCACATCGACCTCAAAACCGTCCACGTCAACGAAAACATCCACGTCTACGCCAAAAACGTCCACGTCTCCGAGTCCTCAGCCCCAGTACAATCCCCCGCCACAAAACCCGACAACACAACAAAGCCCGACTCCTACACCCCAGGATACCCCTCATTTCCTTACAACCACGGTCACTCCATCACCCGGGGAGCCACCCATCTCGTCCACATTGACCTCTGTATTTTCGACTACTCGTGTACGCACCCATGCTTTATGACTACCGTCCTTCTCGTGTGACATTCTTTCAGATCCACGCAAGCCGATGGTTCCATAATTAGCATCGCTGATCAGTCGACGGTTGTCGTTGTGCCGTATTCCCCATCTAGTTCTGGAGGCAGCAGCAATGTTGGTGCGATTGCTGGCGGAGTTTCTGGAGGCGTTATTGCCCTTGTTGCTGCCATTAGGCTTATTTTCTTCCTTTTCCGGCGCCGCAGACGCCGCGCTGAAGAAGCTGTTGACTCTGACATGGAATGACACCGATCGGGTAGTCTGGGATACTGATCACACCGACCTCGAGGGTATGCAGGTCACTCCGTTCAGCTATACGCGTACCACAGGGACTTTCTCCGGACCGACTTCGCCCACATTTAGTGGTGACGGTAGCATGCGACAATATCGCGATAGCCAGGCGCTCCTGGACGGCGAAGGAGTACGCGCGGCTACGGCGAGATCGGGATCGCGTTACGGGCCTACGTCGAGTGGCGGTGGATCTGCCTCCCCTGGATCATCAAGTCATGCACACAGTAGCTCCCTCGGTGGCCCTGGCTTCCCAGCAGCACACCCGCATCAGCCGCTATCGCCAAAGGAGCATGATGGCTGCGCCAGCACGGGGCTGGTAGACTTGGACTCGCGAGCGCAGTTGAGGAGGGTGAGGGAGTTATCGTACAGCACTCGGATGGCGGGCGCGTCACTGAGCTAGTCCCCAGCCGTCTGGTACAAGATTCCGCCCAGCTACGACTCGATCCCTGTGAAGCCCTAGTGGTCCTTAGTGACATCAGGCGCTGTTTTAGTTCTTTTTTTCTATTTGGTTTCTGTTACTGGGTTTGAGTTTTTGACTTCGGGAGAGGGGTGGTACGGTCGAAGTGGTGGTGAATGGGGTGATCGTGACGACGACGTGGTCTAATGCGCTAAGCTGATATACACACCTACTGAGCGAGTGCGTGTCTAGGGGATCGTTGGAATATCATCTTTGTGATATGTGGCCGATAAGTTCAGAGGCCGCTGAGATCGGCTGGGTGATGAGTCAGGCCGGTTACGTAACTAGGTCTTATGATCGAAGGGAGACAGTGGCTGAGTCAGCTGACTGACATCCACTCACGTGTCACGTGTCACGGCATCCCACTACCGTCGAGCGTCCTCTACGATGCTATAACTCGCGCCGCGAAAGCAGTGCGGGTGGTAGAATGGCGGCGGCGGCGGTGCACCAGTATACCCTCATTTTCGCGTTCGCAGTACAGTACAGTACCGCGCTGTAGTTCGAGAAGAACACGCACACTGTGACAAGTGCCACTGACAACTCCAAGCCCACGCACGCTCTTGGAACCCTCCGAGCCCGCTTGCGTGTACGCGCGTGCCTTGGAATCGAGGCCTAGAGGCACCATTCCATACCCCAAACGAGTCGCTCTGGCCACGACTCCCCCCACGAGCCGCCACGTACAGTAGCTCATGGATGGAGCCGATGGACCACACACGCTGTCTCCCCAATCGGAGCGTACTAGATCTAGATCTCGCTCAGACGTATGGATCCGTCCGCCCGAGACTGACCCGCACTGGCAGTTGCTGCTCCTTCCTCCGTGAGTAGGGACAGGGACAATGACAGGAGCAGGAGCAGGAGCAGGAGCAGAGGGTTCGAACGGTGAAGGAGAAGGTGAGCGACAAGGTGCGATGATCCCTCCATTCATTTTAACCTCGCCTCACCAACCCAGACAACTTGTCGACCTTGCAATTCTTACCATCGCCGTCCCCTCCCTCATCAGTACCAGAACCAGAACCAGAATCACTTCTACCACCCACGCCCTAAGCCGTTCACTGAATTCTGAGTTCGCCGTTGCCGTTGTGTATAAACCATACCCAATCCAAGACGACACAACAGAATCATCACTGTTGATCCTTTACTATCCCCTCCTCGAAGAAAGGGTGAGGGGCTCGTTTTACGACTTTTTTAAAAGTAATGGTATAACGAACGGCAAACGATATTTATAAACACGGATAGCAGAGAGAAAAGAGAAGCTTTCAGCCGGGAATCAGCCCTGCACTGCCTTACTTTCTTCTCTCATTTTGTACTCACTGTCCACAGTCATTTTACATGTACCACGGACAAAAATTGTGACCACGTCCTTGAACGGTCCTTCCCTCCCTCCTCCTTTTCTCCTCTGATCTGCTCTGACTCTCTTGCTTCTTTGTCGTGCCCACGCACTAGATATGAGAGCGCAGTTTCCCTTATCTACACTGTCTACAGCACTCTAATCGGTCTTGCACCGCAGAAGCAAATCGGCTACAACAAAAGAACTCCTCAAGTCGGGCTTCTCCTGTCAAGATTCTGGGCCAATGAGATGGTAACAGTCATTCAATCAAATCTTTTACACTAAAAGTACATGAGCGAGGCATAACTGCGTTTCTGGCGTTCAGTTCACGAGGGGAACCATGTATAATTACGAGCGATATTAGAAGACGTGCCGCACTGCAGTAGAAGGGAAATTTTTCGTACTGTATACTGTAGACACGCACATTAATAGACCATCGTCATCGTCCTCCCATTCACCACCACTTCGACCGTGCCACTCCTCTCCACAGCCAAAAAAAACTAACCCTAGCAAGAAACCAAAGAAAAAAAAAACTGCACCTGATCTCACTTAGGATCACCAGGATTCCCAGGAATCGAGTCGTAGCTTGGCGGAATCTCCTGCACCGGGCGCTTGGGGGTTATCGTCGGTTCTGCGACGTGCCCGCCATCCGAGTGCTGTACGACAATACCCTCGCCCTCCTCAATCGCGGTCGCGAGTCCGACCTCCTTGGCCGACAGCGCGCGACGCGGCTGTGCCACTGGGAAGCCTGGACCAAGCCCAGCGCTGCTGAGGGAGCTACTGCGCGCGTGACTCAATGACCCGGGCGGGACAGAGACACCGTCGCTCGATGAAGGCGCGTAGTGCGAAGAGGTCGCCGTCGCCGTACCTGCTCCTGCTCCTTCGAGCATGCTGCCGCCCAGGAGCGCTTGGCTATCGCGATATTGCCGCATGCTGCCGTCACCGCTAAATGTCGGAGAGGCGGCTCCGGAGAGTGTCCCCGCAGTAGGCTCATAGCTGAACGAAGTGATCTCGGCACCCTCAAGATCGGTCTGACCAGCATCCCGGACTACCCGATCAGGGTCAAAGATAACACCAGGTTCTTCGGGGCGGCGATTGCGCCGCCAGCAAAAGAGAAGGAGAACAATGGCGGTGACAAGGGCAACAACGCCTCCAGCAACTCCGCCAGCAATGGTACCAATATGGTTGCTGCTTCCAGAAGCAGGTGCGGAATATGGCACAACGACAACCGTCGACTGAACAGTGGTAGTAACTATGAAGCCATCGGCTTGCGTTGATCTGAAAGAATGTCAAACGAGAAGGAGGGCAGTCATGAAGCATACAGTAGGTGCGTACACAAGTAGCGTCGAAAACACAGAGGTCAACGTAGACGAAATAGGCGGATCTCCAGAGCTCTGGGGTGTTGGACTGGCGGTGATTGTGAGGACCTGAGGGGTATCCTGGGGTGTAGGAGTCGTGCTTTGTTGTGGTGGCGGGTTCTTTGGCGAGGGATTATTCTTGGGCTTCGAAGACGTGGACGTTTTCTGCGTCGACGTGTACGTTTTCGACGTTGAAGCGGACGTTTTCGACGTGGATGTGGACGGTTTTCGACGTGGATGTAGAGGCTTTCGATGTCGACGTGGATGTGGAGGCTTTCGACGTTGACGTGGTGTGTGTGGGCGATGGCGTAGTAATCGAGGTCGAGGTTCGTGAGGTAGTTGTGGTCGAGATTCGTGATGATGTAGTTGAGGCCAGGGGTCGTGATGATGTAGTTGAGGACCTTGAAGTCGAGGTGGCTAAAAACGAAAGAAAGTATGGTCAGTAATCGATCAATAAAGTTAACAGATAGAGGGCAAGAGAGGGGACGTAGTTGGTAGAGACAACTAAGAGGGAGACGAGCGAACAGCGGGGGAAGACGAACCAACTACGGGGGGAGACGAGACGATGGGACGAGATGAAACAGCCACAGGCGAGGAATTAGGTTTTGGAGCAGGAGATGAACTAGGTTTCGGGGGAGGAGGTGAACTAGGCTTTGGGGCTGGCGCTGAACTAGGCTTTGGGGCTGGAGGTGAACTTGGTTTTGGGGCAGGAGGTGAACTAGGTTTTGGAGCAGCAGGCGACGACGCAGGGGGTGCTGCTGGGGATTTCGCGGGAGGAGCAGGGGACGTAGGCATGGTTGGCCGCAGGGAGGGGAGAAAGAGAGAAGGGGGATATTTAAGCAAGAAAGAGGGCAGAAACGAGAATGACAAGGTGCGCAAGACGATGTCAAACGAAGGGGGAATAGCAAGCTTGGCAACATCTTCCAGTTCATTGTGCTGCCAGTGTCTGCCAGTGCCCAAGTTCAAGGGAGGATTTAGGATTACGTCCAAATGTCGATGAAAATCCGTTCATCGGGGACGACGGGGACTCGGCGGGATGCATACTCACTTCCGAGTATAGGGAAATGAAAGGAACAGAAACGCCAGTTTATTCAGTACCATCAGGGCTTGGCAGGCAACGAAGTGCAGTGTTGCTGTTAGTGGTCAAAAGGAGATAGAGCCTGACTAGTCCTGACTGACTGATTGACAGCCGACTAGCACTCACGCAGTAATCACGTGTCGCGTCATCCTCGATCTCCCTCTACGAGTCCTCTACGCTGCTACAGCTCGCGTCGCGACACCAGTGCGAGAGGTACTGGTAGAATCGGTGCCGGTGGTGGTGGTGGTGGTGGTGCACCACAGCACCAGTTTACCGTCATCCTTTATTTTCGCGTTCACAGTACAGTACAGTCCGAAGCGCACGCACACAACGCCAAGCCCGCACATACTCTTGGCCTCGGGCTCAAACCGTCCGAGTCCGCGTCTACTACACGGCGTACACGCGCGTGCCTCGGAATCTTGCTCGGAATCAAGGCATCGAGGCATCATTCCAGATTCCAAACGAGCCGTTCTTCTGGCTACCGGCCGCCTCATAAGTTACAGTAGCTCATGATGGATGGAACTTGGATGGACCACATACGTATGCCCGAATAGAACGTAGATCTAGATCCCGCTCGGACGTTATGGGTCCATCTGCCTGAGAGTCGAGATTGACCCACTGCTGCTGCTCCCACTGGCCTCTTCCTCCGGAGCAGGGACAAGGACAGGAGTAGGGGGTACTTAAACGTGATGAGAGGGTGAAGGAGTGGGTGAGCGGCGAGGTGCGATGATCCCTCCTTCATGTAACCTCGCCTCGTGGCACCAACCAAGATCAGACCTTGCAATCCTCACCATCGCCGTCCCCTCCCTCATCACTACTCTTTGACGATCGCGCTTCGTTCTCATCGAGTGCAAGGGCGCCGCGGGAGTGTATTGGACCGGCGCACGGATGGTGCGATCCATGGGGCGTGCTGTGTAAAAAAGAGAGCCCTGTTATCTATTAATTGGGGCTGCCTGACCAGCTTTCTGGAGAGGAAGCACTTCGTGCTCTCGATCGAGGCCAGGGGCTTGGGTCCGAGGCGTGCTCGCGACGGGTGGGCGGGCCCTCCCGGAGCAAGCTGATGGCTGAGGGACAGACGAAGCTCATCATTGATCCATTAGTTACTTTCTGTGCGTGGTGGGTGGGCGAAATAAAGGCAGAAGTGTTCTTTGAACCTGCGACGCGGGGACGCATAGCCTCACGGAGAGGAAAAGACAAGTCACGTGTCGACCTCCTGCTTACTGTAAACCTGAGTAACGTTGAGCCGATCAGGCCCTTAAGGCCTTAGGCCTTAAGTTCTATGCTTCGCTCCTGCCTCACTTCGCCTTAGAACAGCTACTGTACATACTGTACCACCGGAACCGGGACCACCTCTACCGCCGACACCAGTATGATACAACAGAATCATTGTTGTTGATATTTTACTATCCCCTCCGAAGAAAGGGTGTGGGGGCTCGTTTTACGACTTTTTAGATATAATGGGGTATGACGAACAGCAAACGTTATTTACAATCACGGACAACAGAGAGAAATGAAGCTCGCAGCCTGTGTGCCATCTTCTCTCCTTTAGTACTCACTGTACACAGCCATTTTACTTATCTCGACGGTCCTGTTAGGAAATGTGCCTGCCATTCCCCCACGTGCATCTTTCGCTTCCGTCTTTCCTCTTCCGTGTCAACTCCCGGAGCATTCACTTCCGTCTTTCTTCTTCTGCGTCGAGTCCCAGATAATCTTATTGTCAACATCGTGCCTGTGGTTTACATGCATGACCTGTTCATCAGCAATCCTCCACAGGACCACAGCCATCCTATCTTTCGCACGTCCGCTGTCTTTTCGACTCTTTTGTTCCAGCCTTTAGGCCCTCAATATTGGCAGCATCGATTCGGAATTAGCGCTTAGCGCTCAATGTGCGCTCAACCGTCATATGTCGTTGATTTGGATTTTATCAACGTGTAGCCGTGTTTTTTCCCCTAGGGCTGTACGCTTGTGCGACGTGCGTTTTCATCACAAAGGAGGGAATTCTTCGCTGGAGAAAGGACGTCGAAGCATGGACCTTTTCTTGGCAGTCACGCCGCCCTCCTCTTCGCGATGCATCATGACTCGATCAGAGTATCATGCTGTGCCCCTATCAGTCAGGACGAGCGCGATGATCAGCGCTCAGTGACAGCGCGAAATGAAGCTGCCCATAACTGTACAGTATCATGTTCCTGGTGGGCATCTCACCATCTAGATGGGCGGTATCGTACGCCCACAGGCAAAGGGATGTTTAACAATATAAGTGCGCATCAGATCCTGTATGGATCACTGCTTCCAAATCCAAGATCTTTTCCGCTTACCCTATATCTTGTCTGTCAGGATGGTCAACTACCATGATCCTGGTGTTGAGGCCGATGATGGCTGTGCGTAAAGTTTTACAGCTGTCTCTGGGGGTTGGGGGCGTATTGATTGGTTTTTTCGTAAGTTGCACTCTTGAAGCTATGGCATGTTGTGGGCGGTATCTTTCTGTGGGTCACCAATCTTCGCTCTTATGGTACAGAATACGACTAACTCAAAGGCTACATTTCCAGCTGGGAGTTCATCATGACTCTTGACTTTGAGTGGAGTATTATCCAAGGACGTCGCGGTTACCGGTGGACGATCTGGGTCTGTAGTGATGGCTCACTGGCTTCTGGGAGCCGGTCGGAAAGCTAATTTTTGATCTTTATAGGTCTACTCCTTTTCACGCGTGGCAGCACTTGCGACCTTAATTATTGACCTCGTTCTTCTTAACCTCAACACCGTATATAACTGTCAGGTATGTACCGTGTTCCAGGTCCCCCTGACTGAATTCCCAGTCCTGACTTATCACAATCCGCAAGCTCTTCGAGACGCTCGCGTTGGTCGGTGTTTCTGTTTGTCGGGCCTCGATGAGAGAGTCTCAGCGGTCTGCTTTTACTCTTCTAGGTCCTTGCATACCTGGCCCTCGCCTCCGCCTCATTTCTGCTCATGCTCCGCATGTACGTCCTCTGCCCTTCAGTAATACGGTCTCCTCCCGAAGTAGGCATTTATGGAGGCCACCAGCATCGCCATTTGGAAAAGAAATATTGTCGCTGTTGGGATCGCAGCCTCTATATGGGTAAACAACGGTGTGTTCTTCATTCGAGGTGAGTCCCCATCTTTGGACAATCAGGGGCACCCTTCCGATCTGGTTGGGTATCAGGTATCGCACGGGTGAATAAGAAACACTTATATTAGGTATTTCATACTGATCCTTCTGACAGATCCGTTATACAAGGGTGTTTTTTGGCAACTACTGCACGCCCCTCAACTTCCAGGACACCAAAGTGACAATGATCATCGCGTTTCTTACGGACGTCTTCTTGCTTATCATCATGCTCGTTGGCTTGTTCCGCCTTGACTGCCATCGACGCGGTGCGGTAGCTACTGGACATTTTTTGTGGAACCAGGTGGGATAGAGTTGATCCTTGCTTGCCATGATTCTCTCAATTCACTCGTATGCCCTTTTTTTTCAAGGGCGTCATCTGGCTGTTGCTTGCTATTCTCGCCGGAGTTGTGCCAACAGTGAGTGTGATTAGTTTTTTATACGTATCTTTGCCATTCTCATTTGATGTGCAGGTGTTTGCTTGCCTCAACCTGAATGGTATTTTTTGTTCTCTCGTCCAGAAACGAGAAATATTGATTGAACTCGAATCTACACCAAATATCAGAGGTACTCAACACGGTACGTTCTTGTTTGCTACGCGTGCGGGTGGGTTACCAGCTTTTTGTGACCTCGCGCAACACAGATGTTTTTCTTTCCCTGGATAATCACAATGACAATCGCTGCCACGCGGATGTACCGTGGTTTAGATGACTTTTTATCCTCTGATGCGTACGACAATTACGCCATCCTCTCTTCTCTAAGCTCACCGTATGGAATTTTCATTGTAGCCCACACGTATCCCATGAAGGTGGCCGCAAAATCCCAGACTCAGCTACCCGGGGTACCTTACCCATGCCAATTCCGCTCGATGGGATAGTGGTGAACGTGCACACAGCCCACAGCCACTCCCTGACGTCACAGGCGATCCGACCTAGTCTGGGCAGTGACATGGATAGACAGCTGCAAGAAAAGCCGGATGAACTAGTGTGACACCAGCATCAGCACATCTTCTAGATCAACACGGGACGAAGTTATGCGTGCGCCACCAAGCCCATCTGATGATCTGACACCACCCCCTTGCAATGACTCCTCTCCGCTTGTCTACCCCCGTACGACATAGTGCGCTTCTCGCCTCCCTTTTATACCAGGTCTCAATACCATTTCGTTGTTCTGCCTCATGCGGCTATGTATCATCCTTTTTGTGCCTCCGCCCCGCTCCGAGCCGCTGGTCCTGATTCTCGATTACCGCTTATACCTTTTACTTCCGTATAGCTGGCCCATTCCTATCAGTTGTAGCTTCCAAACATACGTGTAAATATATGACTCCCCGAACGTATCAATGTAAATAGTGCAAGAAATAGCGTTTCGGATTGGCCACCGGAAGCTTTGTATGACAGTACGCCCTCTTCCAGAGAGAACCGTTTTCTTCAATTATATCCGTGATGCGCACAGTGCACCGCAACACTAGGGGAGGACGTGAGATGGATCCGATTCCCGTGGAGATAAAATCATCTCGAAAGCCCCGAACTTTGAAATTTGAACGTAGTTCACACATCTACTAAGACCGGATTCTCACACGCAGCCTGGGCCATATATGATTAAGTATCACGTCCAGTGTAGCCCCCAAATTGAATAAGGGTACGTGTACGGCAAGTCCGTAAATGGACGCTGAACGAGGCGAGATAAGACTAGCGCTTAGCGCCTCCATCCATCATGCGTTTATTGAACTCAACTTTACTCGGATTCTACCAACATACAGTCAACGAAGGGTCATTCTGTTTTCCTTTCCCCTGTGCCGTACACTCGTATGCAGTATTACGACCACGGATAACAAACAGTGACCACGTTCATCCCTCCCTCCCCCGTTTATCTTGTCTGATCTGCTCCGACTCTCTTGCTCCTTTGTCCAAGCCTTTGTCGTGCGCGCGCACTAGATATGATAGCACTGTTTCCCTTATCTACACTGTCTACGGCAATCTAATCGATCTTGCAGAAGCCTTCGAGATGTCATTCAATCAAACATTTTACACTAAAAGCATGTGAGCGAGGCATCACTGCGTTTCTGGCTTTCAGTTCATGAGGAGAACTACGCATAATTACGAGCAATATTAGAAGACGAGCAGCAGTAGAGGGAAATTTTTTTACATAGGCATGCGCTCTCGCCCAGGTGGGTGGGTCTAAGCATTGTCCGACAAACATATGCATCAATAGACCATCGTCATCGTCATCGTCATCCTTTTCACCACCACTTCGACCGTGCCACCCCTCCCGAAGCCAAAAACTCAACCCCAGCGAGAGAAACCAAAGAGAGAAAAAAACAGCACCTCATATCGCTAAGGATCACCGAGGCTTCACAGGGATCGAGTCGTAGCTTGGCGGAATCTCCTGCACCAGACGGTTGGGGACTAGTTCGGCGACGTGCCCGCCATCCGAGTGCTGTACGACAACTCCCTCGCCCTCCTCAACCGCGCTCGCGAGTCCAAGTCTACCCGCACCGCGCTGGCGCAACCCATCACGCTCCTTGGGCGACAGCGGCCGATGTGGCTGTGCTACTGCGAAACCAGGGCCGCCGAGGGAGCTACTGTGTGCATGGCTCCCTGATTCAAGGGGAGCAGATCCACCGCCGCTCGACGTAGGCGCGTAGTGCGATCCCGACGTCCCCGTGGCTGCGCCTCCACCTGGACCTTCGCCGCCCAGGAGCACCTGGCTATCGCGGTATTGTCGCATGCTACCGTCACCACTAAATGTCGGTGAAGTGGGTCCGGAGAAAGTGCCCGTGGTAGGCGTATAGCTGAATGGAGTGACCTCGATACCCTCGAGGTCGGTGTGATCAGCATCCCGGACTACCCGATCGGTGTCGAGGATAACAGATTCTTCAGCGCGGCGATTGCGTCGCCAGCAAAAGAGAAGGATGACAATGGCGACGACAAGGGCAACAACGCCTCCAGCAACTCCGCCAGCAATCGCACCAGTATTGTTGCCTCCAGAACTAGATGGGGAATACGGCACAATGACAATCGTCGACTGAACAGTGGTGGTAATTATGAAGCCATCGGCTTCCGTTGACCTGAAAGAATGTCAAACGAGAAGGACGGCAGTCATGAAGCATAGGTGCGTACACGAGTAGAGTCGAAAATACAGAGGTCAATGTGGACGAAATAGGGGGCGGAGCTCCCGGGCTCTGGGGTGATGGAGTGACCGTGATTGTGAGGATCTGAGGGGCATCCTGGGTTGCAGGAGTCGGGCTCTGTTGTGTTGTCGGATTCTGTGGCGGGGGATTGTTCTGGGGTTCCGGAGACGTCGACGTGGTGGTAGTCGAAGTTGGTTTTGTAGTTTTGGTCGGGGTTGGTTTTGTAGTTGTAGTCGAGGTTGGTTTTGTAGTTGTAGTCGAGGTTGGTTTTGTAGTTGTGGTCGAGGTTGTTTTCGTGGTCGAGGTTGTTTTCGTGGTTGAGGTTGTTTTCGTGGTCGAGGTTGTTTTCGTGGTCGAGGTTGTTTTAGTGGTCGAGGTTGTTTTTGTGGTTGAGGTTGTTTTTGTGGTCGAGGTTGGTTTTGTAGTTGTGGTCGAGGTTGGTTTTGTGGTCGTGGTCGAGGTTGGTTTAGAGGTGGTCGAGGTCGAGGTCGTTGTGGTAGGTGACGTCGAGGTCGTTGTGGTAGTTGACGTCGAGGTCGGTGTGGTGGTTGACGTCGAGATTGGTGTGGTTGACGTCGACGTTGGCGAGGTAGTTGTGGTGACTAAAAAACGAAAGAAAGCGTGGTCAGCAATCGGTCAATAAAATTAACAGATAGAGGACAAGAGAGGGGAGGAGAGTTGGTGGACGAGAGTCACGAGACAACTACTGGGGGAGACGAGCGAACCGCGGGGAAAGACGAACCAACTACGGGGGGGGATGAGACTACAGGGGAAGATGAGACCACAGGGGGAGATGAGACCGCAGGAGGAGATGAGACCACGAGGGGAGATGAGACCGCGGGAGGAGATGAGACTACGGGAGGAGATGAGACAGGTGCAGGGGGGGACGGAGGTGGCGTATCGGTTGCGGGAGGTGGTGAATTGGCTGCTGGAGGCGGTGAATTAGCTGGAGGAGGTGGTGAATTAGCCGCGGGAGGAGGAGAATCAGCCGGGGGAGGAGGTGCTGCGGGTGACGCAGGGGGTGCCGCTGGAGATGCTGGGGTATCCGCGGGAGGAGCAGCAGCGGAGGTCGGCATGGTTCATCGCCAAGAGGAGGGAAAGATGGGGGAGATGGGAAAGAAGAAAGGCAGGGGGGCGGGGGATGACAAGGTGCGCAAGGCGATGTCAAAACGAAGGAGGAAAGGCAGTCTCATGGCGCTGGCAAGTCCAAGGAAGGATGGTGAACGTCGTTGATAATCTGTCATCTCCCAAGTATAGAGAAAGGGAAAGAAAAAGCCTGAGAAATTCCCCCGTTAATTGAATACATTACCATCAAAGTCATAGGGAATTTGGAATTGGCAGGCACCGAAGTGCAGAGTTGCTGTTAGTGGTCGTGGACTCGTGGTCGTGGACAGATAGGAGCACCTGGCGCAGCAGTGGCGCTCACTAGCGCTCACTAATATTGATTACGAGATCAGCTCGCTCCGCTTCGGCGACGTAACGATCGGTTTACTGTAAATAATACGATCTGAGACAAATGTAGACATGCATACTGCAAGTTTACGGCGAAAACTGGGTTCTGTGCACGTGTTAATTTTCAAATCATTGTTGATGTTCATAATATGTACAAATAGATATCAACGAAATTGGGTGCTAACGGCTGACAAAGCGTGCCCTGAATCTTGGACTGGGTACTGGTAGAATCTGAACTGGGGGCGGCGGCGGTGGTGCGCAACTTTATCCTCATCCTTATTTCCGCGTTCGCAGTACACTGGCAGGCTGTACTGTACAGTAGTTCGAGCACGCACATAACATCAAGCCCTCACGCCTCCGAGTCCGGTCCGCGTCTAAGTTCGGCTATCATAAAAGAAAACCCCTTCTCCTATCAAGATGTCATTCAATCAAATCTTTTACACTAAAAGTATGCGAGCGGGGCATCACTGCGTTTCTGACTTTCAGCTCATGATTCAGAGAACTGTGCGTAACTATGAGCCATAATAGAAAACGTGCAGCAGTAGAAGGGAAACTTTTATATAGGCGCGCGCTCTCGCCCAGTAGGTCGGTCGTCCAACTGACGAATTATCCCTTTCACCACCACTTCGACCGTGCCACCCCTCTCCCGAAGCCAAAAACTCAACCCTAGCGAGAGAAACCAGAGAGAGAAAAAACGGCACCTGATCTCACTAAGGATCACTAGGACTTCACAGGGATTGAGTCGTAGCTGGGCGGAATCTCCTGCACTAGACGGTTGGGGACTAACGCCACTTCGGAGACGTGCCCGCCATCCGAGTGCTGCACGACAACATCCTCGCCTTCCTCAACTGCGCTCGCGAGTCCAAGTCTACCCGCCCCGCGCTGGCGCAACCCATCATGCTCTTTTGGTGATAATGACCGATGCGGCTGTGCTACTCGGAAACCATGGCCGCCAAGGGAACTACTGTGTGCATGACTCGATGATCCAGGGAGGCCAGATCCACCGGCGCTCGACGTAGGCTCGTAACGCGATCCCGATCCAGATGTCGTTGTAGCCGCGCCTACTCCTTCGCCGTCCAGGAGCGCCTGGCCATCGCGGTATTGTCGCATGCTACCGTCACCACTAAATGTTGAAGTCGGTCCGGAGAAAGTCAGTTTTTGAACCTTTGCAACCGTCTGTCACACCGGCAACAGCCGAAATCTAGATGAAACTTAGTCATCAAAGCGGTGTTTTAAACGAGTCTATTAAGTAATATGTTAGCTTTTATGTTACAGTAGCCTTTATTTAAATATAACCATAACCCACGTCCCCAATAAAGTCACGTGAATTTTGCACGTGAAAAAGTCGTGACTTTTACCGACGCGATGCTCGACGCGACACTGATGCGACAGGGGAAGGCTTTCCCTCGTCGTCTCTCACGCCCCCAACCCCCACCCTCGCTTCAAACGCGAGCCGGTGGGGCTTCTTGTCGACATCCACCCGTGCTCTCTGTAAACCACCACCCCCTATCTCGCCCCAAACGGGAGGGGGGGTTTCTCTGGGTTTCGTGCCCCAACCCCACCCTCGCCTCAAGAGCGAGCAAGTGGGGTAGTATCTCTCGTGCCCCCAACCCCCCCCCTTTACCCCGAACACGAGCAGGCGACGTTGCGCCAGCACCCCGCCGCATCGCTACCGTGGCAGAGGCGACCTCTCCCTCTCCACTTCGCGTCGCTACCAACGCCGCTCCCTCGCCTTAACGTGACTGGGGCGGTTTATTTCTCTTTTAGCCGGTGCCCTTCTCCCTCATCCGTTCGCCAACGCCACCCTTCCCTCGCTCTAAGCGCGAGACGGAGGTTTCTTGTGCATCCAACCCCCACCCTCGCCTCAAACACGGGTGGGGGTTCTGTTTTCTTTCATGCCGCCAAAGCCACCACCACCCCCCCTTCAAATTCAGTGCCCCTGTGTCTGCGCCATATCCCGCTGCGCCGCACTTCGCCCCTCACCGCGTCTACACCTCTCGCGGCGGCGTGGCGGCCCGGGAGGCCGGTGGCGCAGCAACGCGCGCGAGCCTCGCTGGCACACAACCACACTCCTTACCCTACGACCGCGCGCGCTCCCTTGACGATCCAACACACCAACAAATATCACAGAAAGATGGAGCAAGAGTTGTACGAGCCAGCCCCAGCAAATCAAGAGCGCTGCTGCCGCGCTTACCCCTCAATAGGCCCCCAAGAGGCTTAGACTCACCCGGGCCCACTCAGCGCGCTCGGGCCCCTCAGACAACGAACAAAGCACGCCCCCAAAGGGGGTTAGTGCTGCCACGTCGACCACGCAACGCAGGACGACGCCAGACGCCGCGCGTCAACAGACCAGGCCCGGGAGCGAGCGCGTTATATCGCGTGCAGACTGGACGACGCAGCCCGATCGGCCGACGCGGGGCACCCCAAAATGCACAGGAACGTAGGGTAGGATACGTAGCACGCACGGGCCAAGTAGAATAGTATATTAGCTTGTAAGTAGATAGTTTTGCACAAGTTACCAGTTACCCAAAGAATCCCAAGTAGGGCCGTGTCCCTCGATTCTCCCCCGTTTCCTCACGCGTTTCCCTTTCGTTTCCGCTCGTTTCTCTTCTATTTCATCTCTGTTTTCCACCCAGTCGCAAGCCATACCATTGGCTTCCGTAGGAGCTCCCACGCGAGCTCCAGGCTTTGAATGATGGAAGGCAGAATTAATCACGTGACGTGGTTTGCCTTCATGCGCAATTTCCATGCGCAATTTCCATGAAATTACATAAGAACTTTTACATGTTTATATATCTACACTGTACATCTTATTTAAAAATAAATGTTTTGTAACTTCAGCTGAGTAGCAAAACCGCGGCAAGTGCCATTCGACGCCAAACCCTTGGCAACGGTCCCGTCACACTTGATTAGTCAGACGGTTGCGAATGTTGCTCAACTGAGAAAGTCCCCGTTGTAGGCGTATAGCTGAACGGAGTGACCTCCATACCCTCGAGGTCGGTGTGATCGGCATCCCGGACCACCCGATCGGTGTCAAAGATAACAGGTTCTTCAGCGCGGCGATTGCGGCGCCAGAAAAAAAGGAGGACAATGGCGACAACAAGGGCAACAACGCCTCCAGCAACTCCGCCAGCAATCGCATCAGTATTGCTGCCTCCGGAACTAGATGGGGAATACGGCACAATGACAATCGTCGACTGAACAGTGGTGGTAACTATGAAGCCATCGGGTTGCGTTGATCTGAAAGAATGTCACACGAGAGGGACGGTACACGAGTAGAGTCGAAATACAGAGGTCAATGTAGACAAAATAGGCAGATCTCCCGTGCTCTGAGGTGATGGAGTGACCGTGATTGTGAGGACATGAGGGGTATCCTGGGGTGTAGGAGTTGGACTTTGTTGTGTTGTCGAGTTGGGTGGCGGGGGATTGTACTGGGGCTGGGGATTCGGAGACGTGGACGTTTTCGGCGTCGACGTGGATGTTTTCGAGGTTGACGTGGACGTTTTCGAGGTTGACGTGGACGTTTTCGAGGTCGATGTGGACGTTTTCGAGGTCGACGTGGAAGTGGGCGATTTCGACGTGGATGTGGACGTTTTCGAAGTCGACGTGGACGTGGACGTTTTTGAGGTTGACGTTGAAGTAGACGTTTTCGATGTAGACGTGGACCGTGGACGTGGACATTTTTGAAGTCGATGTCGACGTGGACGTTTGCGACGTTGATGTGGACGTTTGCGACGTCGACGTTGTGTGTGTGGGCGATGGCGTGGTAGTCGAGGTCGAGGTTCGTGAGGTAGTTGATGTCGAGGTTGGCGAGATAGTCGAGGTTCGTGATGAGGTAGTTGAGGTCGAGGTGGCTAAAGACAAAAGAAAGTATGGTCAGAGATTGATCGATAAAATTAACAGATAGAGGACGAGCGAACCGTGGGGGAAGACGAACCAACTATTGGGGGAGACGAGACGACGGAACGACTCGGAGATGGACTAGCTAAAGGGGAGGACGAGGCAACTACAGCGGGTGAACTGGGTTTTGGAGCAGCAGGTGACGACGCAGGGGGTGCTGCTGGAGAGGCTGGGGATTTCGGGGGAGGAACCGCAGCGGAGGTAGGCATGGTTGGTCGCAAAGAGAGAAAGAGAGATGGGGGATATTCAAGCAAGATTCGCATGAAACGAGGGGCAGGGGTGAGGATGTCAAGTGTAAGACAATGTCAAACGAAGGGGGAATGCCAGGGTCATGGTACTGCCAGTTTCCAAGCTCCAAGTCCAAGGAAGGATGTAGGATTACGTCCAACGTCGACGAAAATCCGCTCATGGGGGCGGGACGCAGGGTCATTTCCAAGTATAGCGAAATGGAAAGAAAAGCCTGAGAAATTCCAGTCTATTGTAGTACCACCAGGGCCATTGGATTTGGGAATTGGCGGGCAGTGAAGTGCAGAGTTGCTGTTGGTGGTCAAAGGGAGACGGGGTCAGACAGGCACCTGTCACAGCATCCCGCCACGATCAGACATTCTCGAGTCTCGACCGTATCTTCCCCTAGGCTTGCTATAGCCTATAGCGCGCCGCGACAGCTGTGCGACTGGTAGAATCGGCGGCGGTGGCGATGGTGGTGCACCAGTTTACCCTCATCCTTATTTTCGCGTTTGCAGTACAGTACAGGGGAGTTCGGCCTCACCCCCAACCCCAACCCTAGTCCAGTCCGCATCTAAGCCACCACCAGCCGGAGTATCAGCTCATGCATGCGCTCATGGATGGATCCACACACTGTGACACTCGGCACACGTCTGCCCTCTTAGAGCGTAGATCTAAGAGATCTTGCTCGGACGTCCCGCACTAGATACTGTATCATTGCACAGGTTTTACGTTACAATCAAGGTTACAATACTACGCTTTTCTTTATCTACACTATCTACAGCAATCTAATCGATCTGGCACCGCAGAACCAAATCGATCGGCTACCATAAAATAAACCCTCAATTTAGGCTTCAATCAAATCTTTCACATTAAAAGCATGTGAGCGAGGCATCACAACGTTTCTGGCTTTTAGTTCATGAGGAGAACTACGCATAATTACGAGCAATATCAGAAGACGAGCAGCAGTAGAGGGGAAATTTTTTATATAGGCACGCGCTCTCGCCCAGTAGGTGGGTCTAAGCATTGTCCGACAAACATATCAGCTTAAGACAGACCATCGTCATCGTCACCATCGTCCCTTTCATCACCACTTCAACTGCGCCATCCCTCTCCCGAAATCAAAACTCAACCCTAACGAGAGAAACCAAAGAGAGAGAAAAAACAGCGTCTGATATCACTGGGGATCACTGGGGCTTCACAGGGATCGAGTCGTAGCTGGGCGGAACCTCCTGCACCAGACGGTTGGGGACTAGTTCGGCCGCTTCGGCGACCCGCCCGCCATCCGAGTGCTGTACGACAACACCCTCACCCTCCTCAACTGCGCTCGCGAGTCCAAGTCTACCCGCCCCGCGCTGGCGCAACCCATCACGCTCCTTGGGCGACAGCGGCTGGTGCGGCTGTGCTACTGGGAAACCAGGGCCGCCGAGGGAGCTACTGTGTGCCTGACCCGATGATCCAGGTGGGACAGATCCACCGCCGCTCGATGTGGGCGCGTAGTGCGATCCTGTCGTCCCCGTAGCTGCGCCTGCTCCTTCACCGCCTAGGAGCACCTGGCTATCGCGGTATTGTCGCATGCTACCGTCACCACTAAATGTCGGTGAAGTCGGTCCGGAGAAAGTCCCTGTGGTAGGCGTATAGCTGAACGGGGTAACCTCGATACCCTCGAGGTCGGTGTGATCAGCATCCCGGACCACCCGATCGGTGTCAAGGATAATAGATTCTTCGTGGTTTCGATTGCGACGCCGGCAAAAGAGAAAGAAGATAATGACGGCGACAAGTGCAACAACGCCTCCAGCAACTCCGCCAGCAATCGCACCAGTATTGCTGCTGCCTCCAGAACTAGATGGGGAATACGGCACAACGACAATCGTCGACTGAACAGTGGTGGTAACTATGAAGCCATCGGCTTCTGTTGATCTGAAAGAGTGTTAAACGACAACGATGATAGTCTTGAAGCATAAGTGCTTACATGAGGAGAGTCGAAAATATAGAGGTTAATGTGGTCGAAATAGGCGGAGCAGCTGGAGCTCCCGAGCTCTGGGGTGTCGGTGTGACCGTGATTGTGAGGATATGAGGGGTATCCTGGGCTGTAGGAGTTGGGCTTTGTTGTGTTGTCGGGTTTTGTGGCGGGGGACTGTTCTGTGGCGGGGGATTGTTCTGGGGCTGCGGTTGCGGAGACGTGGACGTTTTCGACGTAGACGTAGATGTTTTCGACGTAGTTGAAGACGTTTTAGACGTAGTTGTAGACGTTTTAGACGTAGTTGTAGACGTTTTAGACGTAGTTGTAGACGTTTTAGACGTAGTTGTAGACGTTTTAGACGTAGTTGTAGACGTTTTAGACGTTTTAGACGTGGTCGAAGACGTTTTAGACGTGGTCGTGGTCGTTTTCGACGTCGATGTGGTCGTTTTTGACGTTGACGTTGACGTTGACGTTGACGTGGTGTGTGTGGGCGATGACGTGGTAGTCGAGGTCGTGATTCGTGATGAGGTAGTTGATGTCGAAGTTGGTGGTGATGAGGTGGTTGATGTCGAGGTCGGTGACGTAGTTGATGTCGAGGTTGATGATGAGGTAGTTGACGTCGAGGTCGGTGATGAGGTAGTTGATGTCGAGGTGACTAAAAACGAAAGTATGTTCAGCAATCGGTCGATAAAATTAACAGATGGAGGACAAGAGAGGAGACGTAAGTTGGTGGGCGAGACAACT
The DNA here is from genome assembly GCA_015178965.1 of Russula ochroleuca. Classification (NCBI taxonomy): domain Eukaryota; kingdom Fungi; phylum Basidiomycota; class Agaricomycetes; order Russulales; family Russulaceae; genus Russula; species Russula ochroleuca. The sequence continues at coordinate 196,225 of WHVB01000040.1, read as the reverse complement.
ACAGGGGGAGACAAGCGAACTGTTGGGGAAGACGAACCAACTACGGGGGGAGTCGAGACCACTGGAGGAGACGAGACCACTGGAGGAGGTGAGACAGGTGCAGGGGGGGACGTGACAGGCACTGGAGGTGATGTATCGGCTGCGGGAGGGGGTGAATTAGCCGCGGGAGGTGGTGAATTAGCTGCAGGTGGTGAATTGGCTGCAGGAGGTGGTGAATTGGCCGCGGGAGGTGGTGAATTGGCTGCGGGAGGTGGTGAATTGGCCGCAGGAGGAGGAGAGTTGGCTGCGGGAGGTGGTGAATTGGCTGCGGGAGGTGGTGAATTGGCCGCGGGAGGTGGTGAATTGGCCGCGGGAGGTGGTGAATTGGCCGCAGGAGGTGGTGAATTGGCCGCAGGAGGTGGTGAATTGGCCGCAGGAGGTGGTGAATTGGCCGCAGGAGGAGGAGAGTTAGCTGCAGGAGGTGGTGAATTGGCCGCAGGAGGAGGAGAGTTAGCTGCAGGAGGAGGCGAATTCGGGGCCGCAGGCGACGCCGGGGGCGCAGCTGGGGTATTCGCGGGAGGAGCCGCAGCGGACGTCGGCATGGTTCATCGCCAAGAGGAGGGAAAGATGGGGGAGATGGGAAAGAATAGGCAGGAGGCGGGGGGAAGACAAGGTGCGCAAGGCGATATCAAAATGGAGGAAAGGCTGTCTCATGGCGCAGCCAGCGTCCAGCCTCGAAGTCCAAGGAAGGATGTAGGATTACGTCCAACGTCGATGATAATCTGTCATTTCCCAGTATAGAGAAAGGGAAAGAAAAAGCCTGAGAAATTGCCCTGTTTATTGTAAACAGTACCATCAAGGTCATAGGGAATTGGGAATTGACAGGCACCGAAGTGCGTTGATGGTACAGTATCTAGAGTAGTGGTCGTGGTCAAAGCGAGAAGAGTCTGATAGGAACACCTGGCGCTCACAGCGCTCACCCGTCGATCATCAATCATTTATTACAAGATCAGCCTCGCTCCGCTTCGGCGACGTAACGATTGATAATATGATCTGAGACAAATGAAGACATGAATGTTTAAAAATTTATTGACAGGACTTGTAGAGAAAGTGCTTCATGTGCAAGTTTACAGCGGAAACAGTCGTCACGTTCTGTGCACGTGTTGATTTTCAAATCATTGTTGATGTTCTTAATAATATGTACAAATAGACATCAACGAAATGGGATCTGCGTCATTTCGATCATCCTGTGATTCCTGTCACGGTATAGCTTGCGCCGCGACAGCAGTGCGGGTGCCAGTGGTAGAATCTGAACTGGCGGCGGCGGGGGCGGTGCGCCAGTTTATCCTCATCCTTATTTTCGCTTTCGCAGTACACTGGCAGGCTGTACAGTAGTCCGAGCGGCGAGCACGACACAACGGCAAGCCCCAAGCCCCCGACTTGAAGCCAAGCCGTGAACACCTCACGCCTCCGAGTCCGGTCCGCGTCTAAGTTCGGCATACTCTTTTGGCCACCAGTATGATAGCTCATGGATGGATCCACACACGTCTTCCTGTTGTTGAGGGTCTTGAGACTCGGAGCCAAGCTCGGAGCGCCCGCGGAGTGACTGATCCGAGTGCGCTCAGATAAGCCGTATGCGTAGTATGGCACGTAAGTTACGCGTTTCTACCTGTTGTCTGCTTTATTTAGTCTAGCCTCTATGTTACTTTTGTGCTAGATTGGTCATATACAGTACTGTTGGCTTATGGGCCACCTCAGCTACGTGCTGAGGCGCGTTCTACTGCAGAACGCGACCACACGCGCTACATTTATCTATACAAATTACACTCCCCTCTTAGAGCGTAGATCAATAGATCTCGCTCGGACGTCACGCACTAGATACTGCCACTGGCAGTGTATGATTGCACAAGATTTAAGTTACAGTATGTACTGTACGCGCTGCTTTCCCTTATCTACACTATCTACAGCAATCTAATCGATCTTGCGCCGCAGAATCAAATCGGCTATCATAAAAGAAAACCGCTTCTCCTATCAAGATGTCATTCAATCAAATCTTTTGCACTACAGTAAAAGCATGCGAGCGACATCACTGCGTTTCTGACTTTCAGTTCATGATTCAGAGAACTGTGCATAATTACGAGCCATAATAGAAGACGTGCAACAGTAGAAGGGAAATTTTTATGTAGGCACGCTCTTACCCAGTAGGTGGGTCGTCCAACTGACATATCCTTAGCACATCAATAGACATCGTCATCGTCATGGATCATCCCTTTCACCACCACTTCGACTGTGCCACCACTCTCCCAAAGCCAAAAACTCAAACCCTAGCGAGAGAAACCAAAGAGAGAAAAAAAACTGCATCTGATAAGGATCACTAGGAATTCACAGGGATCGAGTCGTAGCTAGGCGGAAACTCCTGCACCTGACTGCTGGGGACTAGTTCGGCGACTCGCCCGCCATCCGAGTGCTGTATGGCAACACTCTCACCCTTCTCAACTGCACTCGCGAGTCCAAGTCTACCGGCACCGCGCCGGTGCAACCCATCACACTCGTGACACTCCTTGGGCGATGGCGGCCGATGCGGCCATGTTACTGGGAAACCAGGGCCACCGAGGGAGCTGTGTGCATAACCCGATGATCCAGGTGGGACAGATCCACCGCCGCTCGACGTAGGTGCGTAGTGCGATCCTGATGTCACCGTGGCTGCACCCGCTCCTACACCGCCTAGGAGCACCTGGCTATCGCGGTATTGTCGCATGCTACCGTCACTACTAAATGTGTGTGAAGTGGGTCTCGAGAAAGTGCCCGTAGTATGCGTATAGCTGAACGGAGTGACCTCCATACCCTCGAGGTCGATGTGATCGATGTGATCAGCATGCCGGACTATCCGATCGGGGTAAAAGATAACAGGTTCTTCGTGGCGTCGACTGCGACGCAAGCGAAAGAGAAAGAAGAGAATGACGGCGACAAGGGCAACAATCCCTCCAGCAATTCCGCCAGCAATCGCACCAGTATTGCTGCTGCCTCCAGAATTAATTGCGGACCACGGCACAACGACAATCGTCGTCTGAACAGTGGTATAAATTACTGAGCCACCGGGTTCTGCTAATCTGAAAAAATGTCAAACGTCAAGGACGATAGCCATGAAGCATAGGTGCGTACACGAGTGGAGTCCAAAATACAGAGGTCATTTTGGACGAAATAGGCGGATCTCCGGAGCCCTGTGATGGAGTGACTGTGATTGTGACAATAGGAGGGGCATCCTGGGGTGTAGGAGTTGGGCTTTGTTGTGTTGTCGGATTCTGTGGCGGGGGATTGTTCTGGGGCTGGGGCTGCAGAGATGTGGATGTTATCGGTGAGGTAGTTGAGGTTGAGGTGACTAAATATGATGGTATGGTCAGCAATCAGTCGATAAAATTAACAGATAGAGGACAAGGGGACGTGAGTTGGTGGACGAGATAGCTACAGTGGGAGACGAGCGAACTGCGGGGGAAGACGAACCAACGACGGGGGGAGTCGAGACCACTGGAGGATATGAGACAGGTGCAGAGGGGGACGTGACAGGCACTGGAAATGAAATATCGAATGTGGTAGAATCAGGTGAGAGATGTGCAGTGGACGTGACAAGCAGTGGAGTTAAAAATCAGGTGCGGTAGGTGGTGAATCAGATGAGAGAGGTGCAGTGGACGTGACGGGCACTGGAGGTGGTGGTAGATCAGTCGCAGATGCGGGAAGAGGTGAATTTGGGGCAGCAGGCGACGCAGAGGGTGTTGCCGGAGACGCCAGTGGGCGTCGACATGGTTCGTCGCAAAGACGAGGGAAAGAAGAGTGGGAAGAAGATGAAGATGAAAGGCACGGGGTGGGAGAATGACAAGGTGCACAAGATGATATCAAAACGAAGGACAAAAGGCAGTGTCTCACGGGCATGGCGTCCAGCCTCGAAGTCATGGTAGGATTACGCCCATCGTCGATGATAATTTGTCATTTCCAGGTCAATTAAAGTCCCAGGTATAGGGAAAGGGAAAGAGTGCGCCTGAGAAACCCCGTTTTTTTTTGTATGCAGTACCATCAAGATCATTGGGAATTGGAAAGGCTGCGACGCGCAGAGCAAGGCGCAAGGGCCAAGGCAATGCGCAGTGTTGCTGTCATACATGCACGTGCCTCGGCTCAGAATCGAGCAGTTCCTGGCCAGCCGCCTCATATGATAGATAGCTCATGGATACGTCTCCCCTCTCAGAGCGTATATCTAGTCGCTCGGACGGCACGTACCAGAAATAATAGCACAGTTTTTACGATTTCTGTATATGCTTTCCCTCATCAACGCCACGTCGCCATCGACGATCTTGCACCGCAGAAGCAAATCGGCGGCTATCATAAAGAAGCTTGCCGCTTCCCCCATCATTGTTGTTCCGGTGCACACGTACCCAGGCTCTTCCTCATCAAGATTCTGGGCTGATGTGGCAACTTGTTCCACATGGACCACATCACGTCCCGTTCACTGATTCAGTTATAGCATCCCGTTCCCTAAACGGGAGATGGCAGTACCGCAGTAGTCATCCAATCAAATATTTTAAACTAAAGCACATGAGCGAGGCATCACTGCGTTTGTGAGCTTTCAGTTCATGAGGGGAACAGTAGAAGGGAAACTTTTCATTCAGACAGACAGGAGCTCTCGCCCAGTAAGTGGGTCTTAGAGCACTGTCCGACAAACATATCAATTTAGCGCATCAGTAAACGTCACAATCATTGTCATTGCATCACCACTTCGTCCGTGCCATCCCTCTCCCGTAGTCCAAAAACCCAACCCTAACGAGAACCTAATAGAAAAAAAAACAGCACCTGATATCACTTGGGATCCCCAGGGATCGAGAAGTAGCTTGGCGGAATCTCCTGCACCGGACGGCTGGGGGCTGTCTGTTCCGACGATTCGGTGACGCGACCACCATCCGAGTGCTGTACGACAATACCCTCGCCCTCCTCCATAGTACTCGCGAGTCCAAGTCCGCCCTCCCCACGCTGGCGCAACGCTTCACGCTCCTTGGCAGACAGCGGCCGATACGGCTGTGCTACTGGGAAGCCTGGACCGAGCCCAGCACCACCTAGAGAGCTACTGCGTGCGTGACTCGATGATCCAGGCGGGACAGATCCATCCCCGCTCGACGTAGGCGCGTAGTGTGATCCCGATGTCACTGTGGCTGCGCCTGCTCCTCCACTGCCCAGAAGCGCCTGGCTATCGCGGTATTGTCGCATACTACCGTCAGCACTAAATGTCGGTGAAGTGGGCCCGGAGAAAGTCCCTGTGGTAGGCGTGTAGCTGTACGGAGTGACCTCGGCACCCGCGAGGTCGGTGTGACCACCATGCCGGACCACCCGATCAGGGTCAAAGATACCAGGTTCTTCAGAGCGGCGATTGCGGCGCCAGCAAAAGAGAAAGATGATAATGGCGGCAGCAAGGGCAACAACGCCTCCAGCAGCTCCGCCAGCAATCGCGGCAGTATTGCTGCTTCCAGAAGTAGGTGCGGAATACGGCACAATGACAATCGTCGACTCAACAGTGGTAGTAACTATGAAGCCATCGGCTTCCGTCGATCTGAAAGAGTGTCAAACGACAAGGACGACAGTCATGAAGCATGGGTGCGTACACAAGTAGAGTCGAAAATACAGAGGTCAATGTGGTCGAAAGAGGCGGAACTCCCGAAGGCTCGGTAGATGGGTTGACCGTGATTGTGACGATCTGAGGGGTGTTCTGGGGTGTAGGGGTCGAGGTTTGCGATGGTGGCGGGTTCTTTGGCGGGTTCTTTGGAGACGTGGACGTTTTCGGAGGAGTCGTCGAGGACGTGTGTGTTGACGATGTCGTTGTATGGCTTGACGTGGTACTTGAGGACGAGCTTGAGGACGTGGTACTTGAGGACGAGACTGAGGACGAGGTAGTTGAGGTCGAGATTGAGGATGAAGTGGACGAGGTTGAGATTGAGGATGAGGTGGTTGAGGTCGAAATTGAAGATGAGGTGGTTGAGGTTGAGATCCTGGACGACGTACTTGAGGATGACGTACCAACTATGGGGGGAGACGAGACAACCACAGGAGGAGACGAAACAACCACGGGAGGAGACGAGACAACCACAGGAGGAGACGAGACAACCACGGGAGGAGATGAGACAGGTGGAGGCGTGGCAGCTGCTGGAGGTGTTGTAGCTACAGGAGGAGGTGAATTAGCTGCGGGAGGAGGCGAATTCGCCGCAGGAGGGGGCGAATTCTGCGGGGCAGCAGGCGACGCCGGGGGCGCAGCTGGCGTATTCGCGGGAGGGGCCGCAGGAGATGACATGGATTCGGTTTCGTCGCAAAGAGGAGAAAGAAAGAAAGAAAAGGGAAGATGGGAGAGAAAAGAAAAGAAAAGAAAGGCAAGGGGGGCAGAAAATGACAAGGTGCGCAAGGCAATGTCAGATGAAGGGGGAATGGCAGCATGATCGCCCCCGTGTCACGGCCCTGCCAATGTCCAAGGATGGACGTAGGGTTACGTCCCGGAGTTGATGGAAATCCGCTCATGGGCGGGTACGCAGCCTCATTTCCGAGTTTGGAAATATTGGAAAGAAAAAGAAATTCCCCGCTTGTTTTGGTGCCATCAGGGCAGGGCCATTGAGAATTTAGGAGGCAGCGAAGAGCAGAGTTGCGTTAGTACGGTTGTTATTGTAAGCGAGAGAAAGACAGACAGGGGGCGCCGGGGCCCTCACGTGTCTCGGCAAATCCTTTATCTTATTCTTATTTCACACTACGGCCAGTTTACCGTCATGTCCTAATTCGCAGCAGTAGTTCGAGTACTAGCACGCGCACACAATACTGTACCCTTGCCCCCAATCCCGTCATCAAAACGTCATGCCCTCCAAGAGTCCAAGTCCAAGTCCGCGTCTAAGTTACAACACGTGCAGTGCGTGCCTCGGAAATCGGAATCAAGGCACCATCCATCCGTTCTCTTCCGCTCGCCAAGCCACCGCCGGGCTGCCTCGCAGCGATCCACTCTCATAGCATAGATCCAGATCTCGCTTGCATCGGCACGCCTTGCCTGGAGCAGGAGCTGATCTGCTCGGCAAGGTGCGCCTCATTCCTTCGTCTAAGTTACCGTGTTTGAGCAGACTCGCAATCGTCATCCTCCCATTGCAACCATTACCCCATCAGAAGCCAGAACCATCTCTATCGCCTACACTCACGCCCTAGCTGAGCCGTCCACTGAATCCTTCTCCAATGAGTGGTTTACTATCGCCGTTGCGGCCTATAGAATTACTGTTATCCCTCCCGGCTCGTTTTACGATATTTTACCTCCTGATCTCACGCACGCAGATAGCAAACTGTACCTTATCTACATTTTACGATCTTTCACCACAGCGACAAATCTGGAAATCATAAAGACCTAATTGCATCTGCTCCTACTGTACTTCAAAGACGGCAATCACATCCGTTGATTCAGCCAAAAACAAAAAGCGGGAGGGGCAGGGCAAGTCATTCAATCAAATCCTTTAACTAAGAGCATAAGAGCGAGGCATCACTACGACGTACGACATTTCTAACATCAGATTATGAGCGATTTTAAAGTCGAGCGGCATTACTGTAGAACGGGAAAAAAAGGAATAATCATTGACACACGCACTCGCCAAGTAGATGGGTCCAAGCATTTGTCCGACAAGCAAATCAGTTTAGCACATCAGTAAACGTTACTTATCATCGTCATCGTCATCATCGTCCCCTCTCCCGTAGCCAACCTCAGCGAGAAACTAAAGATAAAAAAACAACAACAACAACATCATCACTAGGGGTTCCCAGGAATCGAGTCGTAGCTTGGCGGAATCTCGTGCAGGGGATGGCTGGGTGCTGGTTCGGCGATGCGCCCGCCATCCGAGTGCTGTATGACATCACCATCACCCTCCTCAGCCGCGCTTGCGAGTCCAAGTCCACCATCCCCGCGCTGGCGCAACGCTTCGCGCTCCTTGGCCGACAGCGGCCGATACGGCTGTGCCACTGGGAAGCCTGGACCGAGCCCAGCGCCCCCAAGGGAGCTACTGCGTGCGTGACTCGATGATCCAGGGGGAGCAGAGGCACCGTCGCTCGACGTTGGCGCATAGTGCGATCCCGATGTCGCCGTGGCTGCGCCTGCACCTGCTAGGCTGCCGCCCAGGAGCGCTTGACTATCGCGGTATTGTCGCATGCTACTATCGCCACTAAATGTGGGTGAAGTGGTTCCAGAGGGAACTCCTGCGTTAGGCTCATAGCTGTACGGAGTAACGTCAGCTCCCGCGAGATCGGTTTGACCAGCATGCCCAACAACCCGATCTGGGTCAAAGTTGCCATCAAAGTCGTCACGGCGGCGGTTGCGGCGCCAGTAAAAGAGAAAGATGATGATGATGGCGGCAAGGGCAGCTACACCTCCAGCAACTCCGCCAACAATGGCACCCGTATTGCTGCTGCTTCCAGAACTAGAGGAAGACGGCACAATGATAATCGTCGACTGAATGGTGGTAGTAACTACCAAGCCATCGGGTTCCGTTGTTCTGAAACTAATGTCAAAGAGAACGACGGCAGCCATGAAGCATAGGTTGCGTACACGAGTTGTGATGAAAATATGGAAGTTAATGTGGACGAAATTGGCGGAGCACCCGAACTCTGAGTAATTGGGTTGGTGATTGTGACGATACCAGGGGTAGTGGACGTAGTTTCGCCCTTCGGTGTTGTAGTATTCTGGGGTGTAGGAGTCGGACTCTGCTGTGGTGTCGGGGTTGGGGTTGGGGTCTGGTTGTTGGGGGGACTAGATGACTGTTGAACGGGGCTCGGAGACGTCGAGGGCGTTTGCGGAGTGGTTGACGGCGTGGTCGACGGTGTGGTCGGTGGCGTTGTGGACTGAACAGGCACAGTTGTTGGAGGTGACGAGGCTAAAAAAAAAAAACGCATGGTCAGCGATCAATTAATAAAACTAACACACAGCGGACCAGAGACAGGAGATGAGCTAATGGATGATACGACTACGGGTGGAGAGGATGAGACAACTACAGGGAAAGACGAGCCAACCGGGGGAGAAGAAGAAGGGACTACAGGGGGGGACGAACCAACAACGGGGGGAGACGAGGCAACTACGGGAGGAGAAGAGGCAACTACTGGTGGAGACGAGACAACTACAGGGGGGGACGAGGCAACTACAGGATTCCATGAATAACTACGGGAGGAGAGCTAGACATTGAGGAGCACCTGAAGCAGGGGGAGCAGCCGAGGCTGGGGGTGCGGTATTCGCAGGAGCCGCCGAAGACATGATTGGCCGTAAAGAGGAGAAAAAAGAGAAAAAGAGGAAATTTGGGCAAGAAAAGAAAAGCAGGAGGGTGCGCAAGGAAATGTCAAGCAAAGGAGGAAGGCAGCACCACCCAGCGTCAGCGGTGGTGCCAGATGATGGGAGGAAAGGAGTTAGGCAAGGGGGAATGCCCAAGGACGGATGTGGGGTTGCGTCCAAACTAAATGAAACCCAGGTGGGCGGACGCAGCCTCATTTCCAAGTATAGAGAAATATAACGATAAAAAGAAACTCACCGCCGGACTGCCGTTTGTTTAGTTCCATCAAGCCCATTGAGGCGGAGTGGACAGTTGCTCTTAGTGGTCAAAGGGAAAGGGAGACAAGAAGGGGCCACGTCCAACCCTCGCCTCGTTCATTACACGTGCCACGGCATTCCCCCACCGCCTTCGCGCTCCAAGATTCAAAACATCCCCAATCACCGACCTTCTTCCTGCATTTTTTTCTTTCCAAACCAAGCCTCTACATCTTTTTTCTTTCTCTACTACGCTGCTCAGTCCACCTCAGGAAATAGGAAGCAAAACTAGGAGGAGTCCTCGTGTGTTCCTCGCCGCAATCGGATCGACCTTGGCGCGCCGCCCAAGCATGATTCCCCTTTCTCGTTTGATGCCGCTGAATGTTCGGCCTATTTCGGCACCCCTATTTGGCATAAAAAGCAAATCTGACCATCCCCTTTTTCCTAACTGGGCCGAATCATAGGACAAAAAACATCGCCGTATCCGGATCGCGTAGCTGTCAGCCAGGGCGGCAGGTCCCATTGCTACTTTGTCAAATTCGGACTCCCAAAAGTACCCACGCTCCACTCTTACGTTCTTTCTTGATCTCGCCCGCCCTCGTCGCGCCTTGATAGGCCTTTGGTGCTCTTCGGGCCGCACCCGTACCCACTTCCACGCACTTTTACACCACTCGTTCACGACGAGGAAGCACAGTGATTCATCAACGGGGCTCTCATCGGGCGCCGTGCCCAGCGGATCAGAACGTTTGGGCAAGCCCGTCTAACTACATGTAGTACATGCTCCAGCCACAGCACTGCCTCATACCGTACTCCCGGGTGACCTGCCCGCGTCAGCTTGTTGTCATCCCACGTAAGACCCTCATCCCGTGACGATGATCACCTATTGTAACCAGCTCACTTCCCACCGTGACCGCATGGCGCGCAAATACACAAACCCATCGATGGCCAATGTGCTCGTTGCGATATGACCGGTGATAACGCCCCTCCTTCCTCTTCACCCACATGCAAATTAAAACTATCTTTCACACACACACACAACTTCCGTCTCACATCTCTCTTTCCGCAGTCTCCCAGTACGGTGCGATAACGGAACTCCATCACCTACTAACCCGCTCGACGGTCACATCGCGTACATCCTTACATGGCACGTTACGGACTGTTACTGTACCCGGCGCTATCGGCCCATCATTTCACGATTTGCTGTCTCAGACACGAGACTATCGGCTCTTTTCGGGATTTCATTTCCAAAAGGGCGTTATGACGCCAACCCGGCTTTGTCAAATGCCGGGCAGTGCGGTGTTAGTGCGCATGTCCGGAAGCAATAAGTAGCAGTGGGAAGGCACGGTGACTGGAATGTACCATACCGTACAGTACAGGGCCCCCGAGCAGAGACCAGCCTGATGGACGTCAATGGTATGCACGATCGCAAGCCGACGACAGTCAAGGCCTCTTTACGCCCGTCTATCGAAACAGCACGGTACAAGGGATCCAGCTATCCTGCTTTATTCATTACTGTAAAGATGAAACACACAAAACAGCGAGCTTTGTGCTCTGAAGGCCCGGGCAAAACGTTGTCTTACATGTAGCTAGTCTAGACGCCAAGGCCTCCAAACGGTCTGTACTTATTAGTAACTCAGGAGTACAGTACAGAACCGTGCTGCCGTGCTGCCCACCGTAATGCCCGATGAATGCATGGGAAAAAGTCATTGAATGAAGCGGAGATCTCGGCAGCCAGGTGTGTGCGCGAAAATTGTTGCCAGCGATTTCGTCGGGCCTTTCCCCTTCTCCGCGAGTTACAGTATCTCCCCGCCAAGAATGGTAAATGAACTACTCTAATGGTAAACTGCGACTTAGTCGTCGTCGTCACACCCAATAGCATGGCTCGCTAGGAAGAGGCACACCATTTGCCAAAACGACGTACGGATGCCTGTGAACTCTGTACAAGTACAAACACAGCGACATGAACATGACAACATCGGGAATAAAGGACGCCTGCCATAGGTGAAGGTAGATCATGCCAAGATGGGGTTAGTTCAAGTTCTGACCGCTGCGCCCTTGACTGGAGTGTCTTCATCTCACTGCAATGGTCTTCCTAGATTTTCCGTTTACAGGACCGGGTCCCATCCATCGTAATTTAATTGATGAATGACGATGAATGACGACAGGGTAGCTGCGCGTTGGCATTGCTGAAGTACCCCTGCTGTTCACAAGTCCCTCATTGCTGAACCAGTAAAGCTTCTGGATCTTCCATGGCTAGTACAGTAATGGCTTGCGCCGGCGTCCTTAAGTGAGGCAAAATGGGATGGGACGAAGGGAAGCTGGGTCACTTGATGCCGCGCAGAGCGCTCACCCCATGTTTGTGGCCCTGATGTTCTTTTTCGATTCGAAGGACCCTGGCATTCCTCTCACCCACACTTAAAAGGCGTTATGTCTATCTAGTCCTTTTGGTCAAGAGTCCCAAGACCGTCTTTTCCCCCTGGTCTCTCCTCTCTGTGCGCAGCATCAGTCGTTTTTGGCGTATACACCCCCTTGCCCTGTGAAGAACAACACAGGTCGCAGCTCGCAAGTACTCAAGAATACGGGGAACAATTATCATGGACTACAGACCTCCGTTCCTTCTTGGGCCTGCAAACATCTACCGTATTTCCCTCAATTAAACGAAATTTAAGCTCGACTTGGTCCCCCCATATGTGAAGGCTGGCCCGTGTTGAAGCATCACGATGGACAACTAGCTGTGATCTAACAGGCTTGTTATTTGAATGCGACAATGCACTAGGCTACCCTTGGCTCTGGTTACATGAGGCACTGGTGGAGGCCACGCGAGGAAGCGCAACTTGCCCTTATGGCCTCTACTGCAACAGGGACTAACGACCAGATTTCAAAAGTTCGAGGAGCACCTCCGATTCGGGACGCTATGCCGAATGGGAAGGTGTCCGCTCCTCAAGCTTCAGCCTCACAGACAGGCTTGTACCCCAAGCGACGAAACATGTCCACGTCCGTACGATGACAATATTACTCAGATCTCATCTTCTGCCACTCTCACACGGAAGCAAGATCGTCAGAAGTGGGGACTTGAAGTATTGTGGCCACGGCGGCGCGTCACGGTCTTAGCGAGGGAACAAGACCTCGCGCGTGATAAGTGGTCCGACTGAGGCGAATTCGCCATGCGAAGAACAAATAAGCGAAGAAGAGAATCCAGAAAGGTGACCTAAAAGCGAGACTGCCTGCTTCGCAAGGACGCAGTTGGATAAACGATCACATGATCTGTCCAGATCGTTCCTCGGTATCTTCTTATCACTTCTTATATAGCTCCAATTTACGACGCACGCACGCATATACGCTGGCTCATGGCCGGCTGCAACACGACGACGACGCTCCCCGCGTTCACATAATCTAATGCGCATTTCAATTTCTTTTTTTGGACGGCATTCAAACCGAGCGATGCTCTCTCTCTGAGATTCTGACAGTCTCTGTCCTTGAAATGTTTTTATTGTCGTCCATGTCTCCATCCCCCTTCTCTGTAATAACCGTACTCAGCCGCGAGTCACATCTGTCCAAAGTAGTGGCCTGGGTGGTACTGTTGCCATTGTGCACCGTCCTTCAAAGTACAGGCTGTGAAAAGAACGCCATCGCCAAGTGAGTGATTTTCATCTCTATTCTCAACTCGAGACGATGATATACAATAGTAACAGTACGCGTTGTAGTATCCTCAGAGCCGGTACATAGTAGTCAGATTGCGCCTCGCTGATGATGGCGACGCGACGCAATCCAAATATCACCGCGCCACGCCATCGTCGCTGAATCTCAGAAAGGTCAGAAAAATCTTATAGGATTTGCTAGTGCAGCACAGCAGTGCCATCCGACAATCATTGGCGATGTATCTGCCATGACGATAGATTCTTCCTCGAGCGTGCGTTCAGCAAATACGGATCATCCACTACCTCATAAAATGTACGATTTCTCACCTTGGAAGATGAACGACAGATGAACGACAGTCTTTACCACCTCGCAGGACGCCGCGAATCCCGCCATGCATGGACAAAGCACACGACCAAACTATCAGTCTGATGGTCATTCGAAAGCATAGCGACAACGAACGAGACCCAGGTACAGATGAAAACGTAGCTACAAACCGACGAAACCAAAGCTTGAAAGGCATGACAAGAGCGCTAAATAGGTGCATACATCGAAACAGCATAGTTCAGGGCCTCAGAACGATTCGGATTATTTAGTGACGGTGAAGCTTACGTCCTGGCAAATGGCAACCTCAAAGGTCCGCCAAGTCGAGGGCGATGACCACTCTGACATGAGCATGTCCAGGTTCCATCCGAATCACGGCAACTTGTGAGTTAGGATCGCGCAAGTAGAGGATCGCGAGTTGGCGAAGTACTTCATTGACTATCCCGTTGGGGAGGCCCTGGTAAGGCATTTCATTGAGGAAGCCTCGAGCAGGGCCAGCCGCAGCGTGCAGAGCTGGGTCATCAAATATGTCGATCTCCTCAGGCGAAAGGTCTGGTTAGAAGTGCGTATGCAGAAAAGTGAGGTAGGACACACGGGGGCTGGTGGAGCGGCCTGTGCCTGTGCCTGAGCGGGGACATTCAGAGCAACACCCGCATAGTTGTTGTTGATAGCATGGCGCTCGTGCAGCGGAGGGTGATGATCATTGACCATGTTGTAATAGCCCATGTCAGCGTACCGCAGGTCTTGTGGTTGACCTTGTGCAGCAGGGTTTTCGATGGGCATATCGTCCCAGTCCTCGTCTGGCCGATTACCAGCGGCATTCGCTGGTTGAAACTAAAAACGGCACAGGCATATGCGTCCTCATGAATGGGGGGACAGTACGATGCAAATCACTGACCACGGCTTCCTGGATGGGAACTGGACGGCGGAAGGACGACGGCACTGACTGCGGGTGGTGGGGAGCCGGGAAGGCGTCTGCTGCAGGAGGTGTGTTCCCTGGAAAGTGAAAACCGCGTTGTTGTGGGAAGTCCATCTACAGTAACAGAATGAGTGTGACGGATTTGCAAGACTTATATGTACGCACTGTATCGGTATGAGTTTATGGCTGAGTACTCAGAAGGGGATTGTGTTGGGATATTATTTTTCCCATTGTGGAACCACTCTTTTATAGCCACAGAACGCGAGGATGCGAGGCGCGACATGAAGTAATGAGTACTGTAGTTCATGAACAGCCCATTTTGGCAGTAACGTAGTGAACTCACCTAATTTGGCAGTAACGTGGGTCCTCGGGCAGTGACCCGTTTCAAAGTCCGAGTCAGTAACGTCAGCACTTCTCAACTTGAATGCTTCCCTTGCGCAAAATTTCCCCTCCAACTTGAAAGTTGCTGCCCCTTGCCGCCCCGTTGACAATTACTATGCAGAACATACCTATCATGCCTTCCGAGCTTCTCGAAGCAATCATTGCACTTGCGTCTGATCTCCGTTTGGCGCGTTTACCTGCATGATGGGGACCAGATGGGCTGCCATGTGAATCACCAGTGGACGCGTTTCAAGCATGCGGACATCAGGCCTCAGGTCCCGCTGTCAGTTGAGCACGCACGTGTCAATGATGTCTCAGTCTTTCTGCAGTTTTGCATGGGTTTCTAGTAAACATCAAGGGTCTCTGCCTGTTTTGAGACACAAAAAGGAGAGGTAAACATGACAACATGTAAGATCACAGGCTACGGTGAAGAATAGAATAAGGACAACTGGGAACAGCCAAAGAAAGGAGCAACGCGTGAAGGAGAGTCACAAATTTTGCACCAATGTAACTGTGGCAGCAGGGGTGTACATGAAAAGGAAATGGCAAATCTCAGGACAAGACCACAAGACCTCTCTCTCTGGCCTTCGGCCTCCGTCAGAACCATTTATGTTGGCTGTAGCAACCCCTTCATTTGTCCATTTCCATCCATGACTTGTGACCCAATCGTCTCGTCTCGAGGTTGTAGAAAAAGTCTTCCCCCTCCAGTGGGGTTTTCTTCCCGTGCCTACACCATATCGTCATATCCAAGGTCACACCATCAATTTATCAGCCAAGAGAGCTTACTCTTTCTCGACATGCTCCCTAACCGCGCTGACCTTCGTGTACCATTGAACAACGCCAAAGCGAGCGAATCGTTTCGGACAACGCAAGCACCCAAATGCCTGGGCAATCGAGGACTCTTCCCAACTCAATCCTGCCGTTTCTGCTGCCCCAACTAGGTGCCATTCGCGACCGTACATGTTCCCGAGTTCACAGGTCGAGTCAACCGCATGAGTAGCCTGCAATTGACGCAAATGTCAACGTCACGCTCCACCTATCACAAGAAGCAAAATCAAACGCACACATGAACGCCAGTCTCTCACATAACGCCCTAGCACTTCTATTCCATTCTGTAGGAGGGACACTCTTGGACAATCCATACAAACAAATCTGTCATTTCTCCTGTCAAGTTCGAGTGTCGTGGTCTCGCTTCTCAGCCCTAGAAGTCGAAGCAGCATCTTTACAGTCTCCCTGCCTGGCTCATTCAGTTGGGGGTGAAATACGCCTGGTTTCCGTGCCCCGTTACAATCGTGTGCAAGCATGTGAAGTCCAGAAGCGGAAAGACCACAATCAGAGCATTTATAGACTGATGTCGCAAGGGCAATGGCTTCGTCGTCTGTCGCATCTTTAAAAACATCCGTTTGGGGAAGAAGAGATCGCAAATGTCTCGCGCGTTCTTGTTTCCGCAACCGTACCTCTGCTCTGACCCTGTGTATCGCTTCAAAGAATTGATATTGGAAGGAAAACCGGTCATCAGTATTACGTGCCAAGACATCTGCCAGACCCTGGTCCTGGTACAGGAACCTAGTGGGTGTTGGCGAAAGAGCCATGAGGATCGGTGAAAGCCCCGGCAAGCCGGTTGAATATGTCTTCACGATCCAATGCCTGCGCTCGCGGTAACGATCGGGTCCCTCAATTATTAGGCGTTGGTCCCTAGCCTCGTTGATTACGGGGCGGAGAATCGGTTCAACTCGTTGCCACACTACGTACGTTGCGTGTTAGTGGAAAGAGTACGATGCTGCCAAGACTCACCTCGATCAGACATGGGCTCGCCAGTTCTCACTTCACGATGTCGACGTAACTGATTCACGTCCTTCACTGGGTACCCGAGTTGGAGGAATCGAGCCTTGATACTGTCAAGACTCGCGTGAGCCACGACCCCAGCGGAGGAAGGTGTTGCTTACTCTTTGAAGCGTTTCATTCTGACAGATGATTTGGTGCTACGATCTGCATTTTGGTCCTTCTCCCAGTAGACGATGATTGAATATGCTTGACATCGACACATATAGGACTCACCTCTGTAATGATTGTGACCGCGTCGTTACTATTTCTAGCTGACAGTGCTGAGACAATGGCACCATCTGAATCACCGGCAGGGGTTTCGAGTGCGTTCAGTTCGGCATCAAACGTCATCACATGTTCATCCCACCAGGGAGGGGTTGGAACGCCACGCGTATCGAGAGGAACATCCCTCAAATCGTCATCCACGACGAGATGGTCATCCTGGGCATCATCAACCGTCTGAATTCGATGTCGCTCTCGGTATCTTCTCTGTCTTTCTCGATTGGCTTCTCTTTCCCTTTCTCTTCGCGCGTCGGCTTCAGGACCTGCGTCTTGAGCATGCCTGTGCCGAGACTGTCTTGCTCTTTCAGCATTTCTGGCACGGATTTCTGAGGAATGCTTGGAATTTCTGGCCATTGTGTACAAGCAACAGTCAAGAAGAGAAAGCAAAATCAAATGGAGTCAAGAGACCGACGCGACACATTATACTAGTTACTACTAGTGGTGGTACTGATGTAGTACCATTGTATTGATACATGTTTAGACCATATTTGTCCCTGTTTTCTGTATCGCATCCGACTGTACCGAAGGGGCGGCTAACGCATATACGCAGGCTGGCTCTTGGACTGGCTGCAACACGACGACGATGCTCCCCAATTTCAATCTCTTTTTTGGACGGCATTCAGACAGAGCAATGCGCTCTCTCTGTCGATAAAATGTTTTTTTTGTCATCCAAGTCTCCATCCCCCTTCTTTTGTATCAACCGCACCTGGTCAGGCTGTGTAAGCAATGCCACCGCTGAGTGAATTTCATCTCTATTCTCAGCTCGAGATATGATACGCGTCGTAGTATCCTCAGAGTCTGTGCATAGTACTATAACTTAGTAGTCAGATTGCGCCTTGCCGATGATGGCGACTCGGAAGTCATTGGCGGCCACCCAATCCAAATATCACCGCGCCACGCCATCGTCGCTGAATCTCAGAAAGGTCAGAAAATCTTTTCGAATCTGCTAGTGCAACCCAACCGTGCCATCGGACAATCATTGGCAATGTATCTACCATGATGACAGATTCATCTCCAAGCGTGCGTTCAGTAAATGCGGATCATCACTACCTCATAAAATGTATCACCCTTGGTAGATGAATGACAGGCTCTACTACCTCGCAAGGTGCTCCGATCATCCTCAAGGTACCAGAATCCCGCAGTGCATGGACACAATGCACAGGGTTAAACTATCAGTGTGATTGTCATTCGAAAGTCTAGCGACAACGAACGAGACCTAAGGACAGATGAAAAAGTAGCCATAAACCAACGAAAACAAAACTTGGAAGGCATGGACGAGAGCACTAAGTACGTGCATACATCGAAACAGCATAGTTCAAGGCTTCAGACGACTCATTATTTGGTGACGGTCACAAATAGCAACCTCAAATGTCCTCCAAGTCGAGAGCAATGACCACTCTGACACCACGGGCATGGCCAGGTTCCATACGAATCACGGCAACTCGTGAGTTGGGCTCGCGCAAGTAAAGGATCGCGAGTTGTCGAAGGATTTCATTGGCCGTCCCGTTGGGGACAGGGCCCTGGTGAGGCAATTCACCGAGGATGCCTCGAGCAGGGCCAGCCGCAGCGTGCACAGCTGGGACGTCAAATATGTTAATCTCCTCAGGCGAAAGGTTTGGTTAAATGTGTGTACGCGAAGAAGTGAGATCGATACACACTGGTGCGGGTGGGGCAGCGTGGGCGTGGGCGGGGACATCCAGAGCAACCCCAGCATAGTTGTTGACAGCGTGATCGCGATACTCATGCGGTGCGGGGTGATCGTTGGCCATATCATAGAGGCCCATGTTGACGTAACGCAGGTCTTGTGGTTGACCTTGTACAGCGATGTTTTCGACGGGTGGGGGCATGCCCTCCCAGTCCTCGTCTAGCCGATGATTACCAGCAGCATTCGCCGGTGGGAACTAAAAACAGCACAGGCACATGCATCCTGGTGAATGGGGACATCACGATGCAAATCACTGACCAGGGCATCCTGCACTAGTACGCCGGCATGACCACGCGGCTGGCCGGGAACTGCTGTAGGGGATGCATTCCTTGGAGAGTGAGCCCCGCGTCGTTGTGGGAAATCCATCTAACAAAATGTGTGTTACAGATTTGCAAGAGATATATGTACATACTGCAGTAACTGTATCGGTATGGGCGTATGACCGAGTATTTGGAAGGGGATTTGCGTTGGATTATCATTTCAGCCATCGTAGAACTTTCTTTTATAGCCACAGAACAAGGAGACACTTCGGTCGAAACATCGCGAGAAGGCCAGACCATCGAGGGAAGTCTGGAGTTTCGCCAGAATGCTGGGGCGCAAGATTCCACATTTCCACTCGAATCAGGTTCCGTTGATCCCGGCTTCCCGAAGGCATAATTACGCAAATGACCCACCAGCCTGGCTCCCCCCTTTTTTTGCATCTACAGTGCGGCGCAGCGTCCACTACAGCCACGGTTGACAGACATGACAAATGTTGCTACGTTGTGTGTAAGTTACGCTCTTGCTATAGATCTCAGCCCGCGTCATACAGTATCTCCTCTCAACACACCGCGCCACGGACCCTCTTGGCCCACCGCACCATGCTTCCTGACTCACGGTCACTCACCTCTTAGCCCGCACCATGGATCCTTTTAGTAGCCCACCGCGCCATGGATCCTCTCGGCCAGCCCAAAGCCCCAATCACTTACCCCGTTGACGATTACCACACAGCTGCAACACAGGCATATCTCTCACGCCTTCCGAACTTCTCGAAGCCCAATCGTCGCGCCTATACTGATTAGTACTTATCAGTCAGACGGCCTTTCCAGATCCAGCCATAACTTGTCTACTGCCCTTCCGATGTCGATCTTGCGTCTGACATGTGTTCAGCGCTATGTCACTATCAAGGCGTTGTTGCGAATGGCACCGCCCCTTCAAGTTAGAAAGCATGATCTTGGAATTCCTGTATTTTTTGCTCCAATTGGCCGCATATCTAGGCTTCGTCTTTATTTATTTATTTTCAGGGCGGCTGTCCAGGATGAAGCCCGTGTCTGACTTGATCTGGCCCCTCGGAACGTGCGTACCTCATTCTGCCAGCCCTTATGATAAGGGCATAAGGGCCTATGCCGGCCCGAACACCCCAGCGAGAGACTACGGAAGCCACTAATTCATCTACCTTAGGCTGTGGTGCGCTGCTGAGGGTGGCATTTGGGGTATATTATCCGGTCTGGGCGCTCGCGTTCCACGAACGCAAACGCAAAGTAGCACACTGCGAACTCAAAGTGTCGGAGATCATGTCCTCGTGGAATTCAGTGGCTTCCTTATTTCACTTATTATTACAGTAATAAAGAAATTTACCGTGTTATCTCCCCATTCCCGAACAGTGAGAAACAGCACTCGGGTACAGAGTATCATGCCGTAGAATTGGAAGAATGCACAAAGGTGATACAATTAATAGAGCCATCTAAACATAGCGTCTAACAATTCCAAATTTCTGCCTTTCGCTTGGCGTAGCGTACAGCTTGGACAATAACGGTGACCCCCGTGTAGTAGGCATCCTACAGTGCAAGTGAAAGAAAAAGAAAGGGTCGTCCTCGAGCTTGGTTTCAAGAAAGATCAAACCCAGCGCCCGAGTAAATCGCCTGGAGAAGCTTTTGCCGAAGGACCCGCTCGCTTTTATACCGCGGTAGCTGAGAACGTCGTCCCCACGGGATGAAGGTTATCTCTGAGGCACGAGACAGTTAGGGATAGAACAGTACCTTGAGCAGATTCACGCAGGTGCTCGACGACGGTAAGCGATTTTCGTCCTCTCCCCCATCCCGGATACAAAACTTGGGGACGAGGCCACTAAAGCCACTGTAAAAATCAAACAAAGACCCCCATCAGGCTTCTCGGGTGGGTGACTGAGTCATTTTAGTTGATACGCACAGAAGAGGGGGCCTTCCAACGCTAGTGACGAAGCGTAATAACGCCCGACGTTGCTCACTGTCAAAGCCCTCCACAACCTATAAAGAACGGATGTGAATTTATTCGAAAAGAGCAGACCTATCCTGCGCATGAACGTACCCTCCAGAATGCCAGAATGGTCGGTTCCTTGTCGTCATATAGGCCGCCGTAGTTCGTGTTCTTCTGCAGATCATTGAGATCGATGGGGGTGTTCACGCCGCCGAGTAAGACTTGCAATTCTTGCTGATTGAACATTCTACAGCGATCCTTGCTTAAAATGAAAACCCTGGTCACGGGGATTGTGTACGCACCGGAGCCACTTTGGATCGATCATGTCCGAGAGGCCCTCGAAGAATGCGGTACTCTGCTCCTTGATCTGTTTCGTGAGGCGATAATGCGACACGCGGAGGATGTATTCGAGTTTGTTATCTCGCGTTACCGGGACATTGCTGCCGTTGGGTTTGAGGTCAATCGTTCGCGTAACGCCAAACTCTGCGCAGAAAGACATTGAGGATCATAAACTCGCCGTTTTTTGGTTCGGAATCCAACCCACCTTCGTCGACGATTGTGAAATTCAGCGAAAGTTCCTCTGGATTCCCGGGGTAGTGCTTAAGGAATATCAAACCCTGATACAAGTCAGGGTCAAGTGAAGCAAGGTCGTCTAGGAAACTCTGCCTGCCCAGCCACTGTAATAAAGGCAACTTAAGTACCCGCGTGGGGATGTAATCAGCATGAGAAAGACAAACCTTGGCGAGGAAGAAGCCGGCAAACGCAACGTCCACCAAAATGCTTTCGTAGAGCGCCTTGCCCAAAATTCTGCCAATAAATCGGTACCAGTTGAGACTGTGAGCTTCGAGAAAGATGAAATTTGACTTGGTAAATAGCGTAGAATTGGGGAAATGCTTACGTTGTGTCGCGTAGGAGCCATGGTTTGGATACAGCTCGTTCTTCTTGTTGACTAGCCAAAGTCCTCGATCGCTATCAAACACTTCTTTTGAGAGGTCAGTGAAAAACTCCTTGAAGACGCCGCCTCCATCAATACCCATCCTGTGCAAAATCCGGTCAGTCTGTCAAACAGTTGATATACACCAGTTACGGCACATATACTCACTCCTTTTCGCCGAATTGATCTATGAACGTTATCTCAATGGGGTGCTTTAGGTCTGCATCCGCGAGTTTATCGAAACCATCCTCAGCTACGTGACCGCGGCGCACAGTGGTGCGCGTGCGCCGGAAGAAGGAACGAGTATCCGCCCCAATGCTGTGTTTGTCGTTCCTAATGAACGCCCTAAAAATATTTACGCGGGCTTCAAATGGGATAGCAAAGGGTATGTTGTTGAGCACTCCAAGCCGCGGCGATAGGTCTGCGATTGTGCGCCTCGAGAAGGACCGTACACCGTCAGGTCGCACGAACTGTTGCTCCTCCACTCTTTTGGGATGGATCAGGAGACATCGGATAAAAAGGTTAAGATGCTCACATAGCGGCTTCGGCAAACGATGCAATATCAATGTGTTCATTCACTAGCCAGTGACCAGGTGGTGTGAACGGTCGTCTCGAACTGCAAAAGACCCCACATGAGTACATCAACGTGAGTGAGAAAGTCGGCTTACTCTCGAGCATGCACTGCCTGCAGAAAACGCGTGACCTTTCGCGTCACGGATTCCCATTTGACGTTGAGACCCGGGACGACACCGCTCTGAACACCGATCTGGCCTTCTCTCCAAAAGAGTGTGAAAGAAATGTTCAAGAGCTTCCGAGATAGCGATATAATTTCATCCAGACTGAGTGGATTGCGTGGCGCATTGGCACGGGCTGGCGCGTCAAGCCCGGAAAAGAATTCGTCGTCCCCCATGGTAAGAAGCGAATGAGTGTACAAGTCAGTCAGGAAAAGAAGCGGGAGCCAAGTGTCCGCATTTGCAGGGTCTGCGAGGGCGGTCAATGGGTTAATAATGAGATAGAAGGAAGACGACATACCCAAGAGTGTGATGAGACCAACTTCCTTCCCTAATGGTGAACTTCGGACATAACCACGATACAACTCGCGTACGAAACCGCCGCTGGTCGACACAACGGCTGTGCTCAGTACACTATCTGAGCGAAGAGGCCACACAATGCAAAGTGCAAACAGGAAATCACAAAGCGCAATCCGCGACATTGTGTGGCTCTGCGTCGCGTGGATGAGAGAATTAATGTGAGTGGGAGTTGGAAGCGTCTGCAGTCGCTTTAAAGTACGTTCATCCAATCGAGGCAACGGAACCCGATTAGCTGGCGAGATGTGTGCGGGGTCTTCCGAGTCAGAATCACTTTCTGATTCTGCAACCTGTTTCCCAGCCGCTGCAGACGGATTAGGTCCCAGGACACCAGTGGGAAGGCTCCTCATGACCGCTGCTAAGAGGTTCAAGAGGGTCGTGAGGGACGTGGAAGGAAGCGTGGTATATCTAGGGGGAGCAAAGGCCGCTATGTTTGCAAGGAGGTTCACCCTTTCCTCTACTCCGAGAACGGAAATTAGTCGAGAAATTGACGGGGATAATACAAAGGCAGCAGCGAGCGGCAGGTTTGCGGAAAATTGTGTCAAGGAAGTAAGAGGAAATCGATTAGGAATGAGAGGAAGGGTCAAGATGTGCTGGAAGAGCGACGTGTACGCTTCTAAGAATGAGTCTGAGTGCGACGGCCCAAAGGTCCTCAGAGGGTGGGTGAGAAGCGGAACCAGAAGCGGGATTGATGGCGACCCTTTCTCGTCTACGGGCTATATGCGCATCGATCAGGAGCTGGTTAACAAGAGATGATCCTGACGCACAATATTCCCCAGAGCTTTCGCTAACAATGGATACAACCGGCGTCGTAGAAGATAGTTTGAAATATTGATTCGCAGATCTTCGGCGCACGCGCCCAGTGCTTGCGCGTTTGACGTAGGTGAAAGAAACTTATCAAGGATCTGAAGGTGGTTAAGTGAAGCGGGAGCCCTGATTGAATATGGATCGGAACGGGAGTGCACACGATAGGCAAGCGAGAAACATACCGTGGCGAGTTGGCGACGGAGATAAGAAGCAGGACGACCATTTGTCGAACGAGCACAAGCCAGTGTTCCATGTCAGAACCGCTGACATATTGTAAAGACCAGCCTGAAGGTGAAGTGGACGAGCGTTAGTCAAGATGGATGAGATGTAATCGCATCGAGCTAATGAGACGGTGCCGCGAACTCAAGAGGAAGGGTGGCACAGATACTTCCGTGCTCCGTGGGTAAATGGGACACACAAAGTTCCCTGATTGAGACTGAGATAGAAGGCTGCTTACCATCTCCCGCTCGTATAACACTCTCGGACCACTGGGCGAGCAGCTGGTCGTTGTTTCCGATAAGGACAAGGGCGCGCATCCCATTTAATCCAAGCACATCCTCCTGGAACATTTCTGCTAGAATACGCTTAACCACGCGAAATTGTTGAAAACTGCGCCAGCGCGACTGGATACAAAGGGCACTTTCATGACGGCGGCGGTTCTCTTCGCGTTCAGATCTCCTGGCTTTTGCGCTATGTAGTATATCTGTCTGCGATGCTACGGACGTTGCTCCTCCCAGATTTATTTTCCGACGTTTTTCTTGCGCGAATGGGAGCATGGAGGAGACGGTGACGGTGATGGAGAAGGGAAGAGGAGGCGAGGACCTTCGCCCTGCTCTCCTCTTACGCGGCCGCCACTTTGGCGCTTGCTGACAGCAGCTGACTGCAACGGCCCGATTATCCCGGACTTGAACTTATGACACCGACGTGGATCGAACGAATGGCCTTGGGGATGCACCGCAAAAGCTGGCTCTACCACTGCGCTACGAGGTCACAAAGCCAACGTTCTCCGCCTCGCCGCCGCCATTATCAAATTTGATCACCGGCATTCCAAAACCAGCCGCAGTCCATTCAAGCTATTTCAAGCTGTCCCACTTTATCTGACCCCGATGGTTGATGAGAGTGACAGGCCCGCGGGTGGGACAATCCCCTCTTTTTAAACCACCTAAACCACTTTCAACGCTCAACCATGGCTCAAGTGACCCCCACCACCGTGGCCTACAAGAAAGTCGGAGAGCTAACCCTCTATATCGACGTCCACCCACCGACCACCGAGTCTGACGGCCCTGTGCCAGCCGTCGTCTACTTTCATGGCGGAGGGATGACTGCCGGGGATCGTGCAAGTTGGTTCCCTCCTTGGATTCACAGTCCGTATTCCCCCTTCTTCTTGCCTCTGCATGCACACACCACTGACTCGGACTAAAATTTCAGAGCGCATGGCTGCAGCGGGCATCGCACTTATCTCTGCAGACTATCGGCTCCTCTCTCCCTGCACAGGACACGATGTCCTCGAGGACATCGTGGACCTCTTTGCATTCATCGCTCGCACCAAGCTCCTGGGCACCGTCCAGATTGACAGTACCCGCTTGGTCGCTGCAGGCAATAGCGCAGGCGGGTTATGCGCATTCCTTGCAGCCATCCACGCAAACCCGAAACCTCGCGCGATTCTATCCATGTACGGCCTGGGAGGCGAGATGTTTGTAAGTTCTCCCCTCCTCTTATCTCCGCAGCGCGCCGCGCTTCCCCACCACGCATCTACACGCGCTGATCAACGCATACACATCACCGTTCAACGGCATGTTGCCCTCATGTTATAGTCACCGCACACCCTCTTGCCCAAGACGAAGCCCTTCTTCCAGGGCTTCGAGCTCCTCGACCCGGCCGACTTCTCCGAGTTCGCCTACCCAGCAAACGCATCCCTAGCGCAGGTCGCGCAGTCCAAGCCCACATACTTCGGGCCCGACTCCGCCACGCCGGGCATGCCGTCGAATCCGCGCATGCAGCTCGCACGTGTGTGGCTCCAGGTCGGCACCTACCTCGATTACTGGACGGGCCAGCACGAGCCCTCGATCAGCGGCGTGCTCCGCAAGATCCTCCCCGTGGAGGGTGAGGACACAGCAACGACCGACGCCCGACTCGCCGATACCCTGCCCGCCTCCGAGCACGCCCTCTTCCCGCAACTATTTGTCACTCCCAAGTGGCCCCCCGTGCTGCACATCCACGGCTCCGCGGACACCGCCGTCCCCATTCAGAGCTCTCAAGCATTGCACGCACGTTTGCTGGATGCTAAGGTCGAGAGCACTCTGCGCATCGCCGAGGGCATGGAGCACGTATTTGACCTCAAACCTGGTGTAGAGGAGAAATTCGGGGCACTGTTTGACGAGGCCGCGGAGTTTATACGCGGTGCACTTATAGAAGCCTAACACGCGTATCTTGTCAACTAGCTACTCGAAATCTTTGCGTCTCTGAACGAGGTACCCCTTACCGTGCATATCTCTCGCACACGCACACCTTACCTTTTTATAGGTGGTTACCTCATCCGCATCCGCATCTGTGTTGACCCGCGCCGCACGTCGGGGTAAGGAAGTCAGTCAGGTTAGAGATTGTATGTGTGATATATGGCTGATTGACATTAGGTCGCGTTGGACGCGCCCTTTTCCATACACTGGAAACCATGAGATGATAAAAGCTCGAGCTACGCCGGAGCGTTACAACACGGGCTGAGAATGTGTAGTTCTTGACACCACGTAGCGGCGGAAAAACTAGCAAGCCAGTGACAAAATCGATGAGCGATTGTCGAACGTACCGCATACGTGATCGCGTGATTTTACGTACGAACAACAATTCGTGGGTTCCAAGCCTTTCTTTCTTTCATCCACGGACTCAACTGGGATTTATTCTAAAAGGGGGGTTGTTCCACCCATTCTGAATTACTGGTCTGTCTTTCCTTGGGGAAAGACCAGCCAACTTAGATTCAACTACTGCATTCCGCGGTGGAGACTGACAGAGGCAAGTTTGTTATTGCAGTAATAAAGCAGGCTGCGTAGAAGCGGAAGCTCGACGGCCAAGAGCAAAAAGCCGCCGTCGACGTAATCCAGCGATTCGATCGTGATCGCCCGCCTTGTCCCTACTGTACAAGAAGAATGTCTTGACTCTTGGGGGAAGGATGAATCCCGAGGAATACAGCGTCTATACTGTACATAGTACCAGCAGTTATGGACGAACTATTTTTCTTGAAATTACAGTAAGCCACGCGTCCATCGCAGCATCGCCTGCTTTCATCCCCGAACCCCCATCTCCCATGTGCTCATGCCCCGTAAAGAGAATATCCTATATGTTCTACTATATGAATCGTGTGCCGCATCTGCGCTTGTTGCCCAAGTGGGAGCCCTGGTGGGAGCGAAGAAAAAAAAAAGTTTAAATGAGCCCGAGGAGCCCAGCAAGTGCCACCGACATTACACCGAATAGATTGCGGGCAGGCCCAAATCTGGTTGGGTTCTCTGATGCGCCACAGACGGGGGAGAGAGAAAGGGGAAAAGAGTTGATAGAGAGGGTGAGAATGTTTTTTTCTTCCTCGTGGGGCAATTGATCGCGAAGTAAACAGGCGTCTTTACAGTCAATTTGATGATAGGGTCATTGATCTTGCAATCAACGGGCCAAAATTTTGTAGACCATTTGTTGCCGTAAGCCGATTTAAAACAAGTAGACTGGATCGCACCTCCAGCGAGTCGCCTGTGAGATTGCCTTTTCCCTTGCAGTGGTGTAGTAGTGGTATGTGGAGGACTCCTGCTACTTTATCATACAGTAGTACATCCCAACCTCAATACCCCCGAAAAACAATTAACAAGAACAGCGAAATCAAATGTTCTCTTTCATGATAGATGAGGACGCACAGTACACGTGCGTGTCATTGGGGGTGGGGTGAGGGGGACTGCGGATGTTCAACGTTCAAACCTTCTAGGCCTTCTCCTTCATCTCTTCCGATCGCGTCTCACTCAGCTTCTCATCATCTATACCACGCAGATCATGAGCAGGACGATCGGACACGTTCGCGTTCTCTGAAAAGGCAGGGCTGTGTCTCTCAAAGTTGGCTCCGTGGTTCCTACATCACACGTCAGTCAAAATCAGGTATAACGTGGCAGTGGTGAATGCCCCGTTGGGGGACGCACTCGGGTCCGATTATGGTGAGGAATATAATGTAAGCTGCGACAGTGCCAATAAGGATGCCCTGCACGCGCGCATAATCCGGCACGATCGTCTTCTTGCCATTCTTGATGATCGTGGTCTTCAAGTGGTCACCACCCGTCGCCTCAATTTGAGCGGACGCGGACGAAATCATCTATCACATCGAATAAAAAGGGTCACAGTCAGCCAATAATTCACACATGATAGGTGTGGGGTTGCCGTACGTTTCCGAGTTGGTAGGTAACACCGGGGAACGTCGCGCGGAACCCGGGCGGGCTCATCTCGGCGAGTTGGATCGGGATGACACCCCATGCACCCTGTACGCCAAATTGCAGCCAGAACGCGCCAGCAGAAAGACCACCGAATGTGTTGGGCAGGATCCAGAGCGGGATGAATGCGCCAGCGAGCACAACGAAGATGATGATGGTGAGACGGCGACCGATGTACTGTGATACGAAGCCCGCAATCGAGCCACCACTGTTGACACAAGAAGGAAAAACAACGTAATAGTAAGCAAAAGGGTATAAATGGGGCTAGCTCGGAGGAATGGCAGGCGTACGCGATGGCGCCACAGTTTCCAATGATGGTGGCGACAGTGGAATGGTAACTATCGAAGCCCTTTGTCGTTTGGAGGTAAGTTGGGTACAGGTCCTGAGAGCCGTGCGAGAAAAAGTTGAACCCTAATCGCAGACTCAGGTCAGCCGTCCCACCCTGCAAAACATCCACGTACCGGTCATCAAAAGGACAGCATAGATGCACAGAAGCCAGTGCTTCTTGAGCATCGCATTAGCTTGTTGGATAAACCGACGAGTCTTCTTTCCGGTAGTAGAGCCCTTCTCGCGCTCCAGAGCTTTCGCGCGAAGGAAGACTTCACTCTCTGGCACAAGGGCTCGAATGAAGGCGGCAAAGGCGGATATGGCCGCAGAGGCCCAGAAGAGAGTACGCCAGGTGTGGCGGGAGTGAGGAACGAGGCGAAGGTTCATTACAGCTGCGATAAGGTATCCGAAGGCGTATCCCTGCTGGAGAACACCCGATCCAAGACCACGCGCTTCGACTGGGAGATTTTCGAGTGCCGTCGCCGAAGCGAGACCCCAAACGCCACCCATAGCGATACCGAACAAGGATCGTAGGGCGAGGAACGCTCTGAAGCTTGTCGTAAACCCAGCACCAAGCTCAAAAACGGCGCAAAGAAGCAAATTGATGACAAGTGGCCATTTCCGTCCGAAGCGATCAGACAGAACACCAAAAATGACCTGAAGGAGCAGAAGGGCGTAAGCATCTACTTAGAGGTGTGCACCTGGGCGGAGGGAGGGAATCCATTGGTGAGACCCGTTATCTGGCGCCCGCTCCGAGCTGAATTACTAGCGGCGGCCAGTATATGGACCAATAACAGCTGACACATGTGACAAGGAAGCACTTACGGCGCCGACAGACCGGAATAGAAGCGTCAACGTGATGGCTTGCGTCTGGGTTTACAGTGACCCCATCAACATTCGTTCGCAGGGATGGAACAAAAGGAGAATAGGCCGAATGAGGACAACGCACGATAGTGGAGGCCTCTGCTTTGTGGAACTGCTGTTGAAGGCGAGTGACGCTCAGCGATACGCTGAAAAAGTCAATTGCGTCGCAAGACCAAGCAAGCCATCTACCAAACAATCGCTGAGCCTTCCAGCGCGATGAAGAGGTAGGTGGGAATGACGCATACCCGGACACGAATTGTGCCCACTGGATCCATGTGATGGTGCGCAATACCTCGAGGAGGGGTCGACGGTTGTCGCTGCGAGCTTCGCGACGTGGAATGAGATTGCGGATGAAGTAAGGCGCCATTGTGGGGCGGAAGGGAGCACGGACAAGCGGAGGCGCTGATACCGCTGGAGAGAAGGTTCAGTGTGGGAGTTGATGAACCTCTTATATATGGAAAGAACGACGGTTTGTCAGAGAGTGTTAAATGGCCCTGTGGGCGGTAAATAATAGTTCCAGGATCAAAATATTGATAGTGAGTGGGGATGCAGGGTGATTTGGGCGCCTGACTGATCGCTTTTATGAGTGACCCATATGCGCACCTGCCCCGAGGGGACGGGACTATACAAGGGTGCGAAAGGGTCGGGAGCCGATAGGCGATGGTAAACTTAGATGAGGATTTCAGACAGCGGAGGGGGAAAGTGAGGTCGCCACAACAATCGAGACAGGGACGCAGTCGGTATGAATACAGCTGAGGTTGATACTGCATTTTCGCCGAGAAAGCAGTTGTTCAGAGAGGCGATATATTGAATCGACCAAGAAGGGTTCGGTGGCAATTGTATGAAACCGTGGAAATGAGAGAAGAGAAGACAAATCGACCCCTCACGTGAGCCGCGTGAGGTCCAAAGCGCCACTACACCCCTCGTCTCCCTCCCCTCATTGAACTGGCCAGGACAGCGACGCAGCTGACAGCCAGATAGGGTTTTGAGGCTGATAGAAAATATAGTCTGAGTTTGCGTTTCCCTCTCTCTTTTCTGATCCATCCGATGCTCGCAGTGTCGACGTCACTGCACCACTCGCACCACATCCACTGACTGGCATCGATCGCACGGAAAGGCAAAAGTCCGCGGTCGAACGCTAAATATGCTTTGGCGCTGCGTCCCCGGGCAAGCACGAGACTCGCCGGTTAAACATTTTTGTCCGGATCTCAGCTGTAGGCTCACACTCTGGTTGGCTGAGAAATTTGAGTGGTGTCGCCTTTTCCAAAAGGAGATACGGATAAACAACGGCGATGGTTCGGGACTTCCCGTTCAAGTGAGCACACAACCCCACATATTGCCCAGACCAGAGAAAGCGCCGCATCTTCCACGGCGAGCACCCGTCTGCCGAGGCAAAGCTCGACGTCCGTCCATCGCCTTGCTCATATACGCTCCTGAAAACGACAACGACAGTTCCAACCAGCACACCAACGCAGCCCAACACATTGCGGCAAACCGATATCACTGTTCAGTACTATATATACAGTTCTATAATCGCTCTGGAAATCGACGACAGCGAACTCGACACACAGCGGGACTTGAGAACCGAGCGCGCTGGACGATTCCTTCCTGCGCTGCGAACGCGTCAGTACAGTATACATTACGCGCGACACCTATACAGTACTTATACTTGACTACAAAAGCGCATCTCTGTCGATATGTATACACGTTGCGCTCGTCCGCTGCCATGGCGTGGTCCCAGGTTGTCATGATAATACCCAGCACCCGATACAATTCAACCGCCAGCGTGTGTAGCTCGTCGGGGTGCAGTCATCGCTAGACCCGCAGTCTGCGCATGGATGTATTGCGCCCGCGGGGGGTGTAAGCCCCCTATGGGACGAACCGATCATCCAGCATTTCTTTTTTTAATGCTTGGGGTACACAGTACGGCAGCCTAGTACGAGAGGAATCGGATTCGGGTAAAAATGTGCGGGTCGTGATTTTGGGGTTGAAGTGGGGGAGATTTAGAGATTGAATTCGTACTGGACTGACTGTACTTGGCGGACAAAGTTGTATGATCATCTCGAGAAGTGTTCAAGCGACCACACCGGGTATCTGAGACGAGCTGGGCTCGCATCAGCGAACGAGGTACTGTACCTCGCTTCCAGAGAAAAGAAGAGAAATATATTACCCTCTTCCTCGTGCCCGGCGTTTACCCGGTTACTACCAAACATGTGTATGGCAGCAATAGAATCTCTTCTTCTCGATCCCCATACAGTAGTACTGTAGCCGTAGCACCCGTGCGTCGTCGTACAATTCGCGAGGTGGAGACCACGTGCCCTCGGGATATGGGCCACGTTGTCGAAGGACTGTCTCACATATAAATAAAGCCAGCCCAACATGATAAAGATAGGTCTTGTCCGAAGCTGTAAACAACGCATTACTGTGCTGTACTGAAACTCTCTCACATAGCATTAGGAAGGTAGAGATACGTGAGCAGGCTTGCTAACCTCGAAGAAGAGCGAAGCCAGGCAACCCATGTAAGAGAAAAGAGACCTTTCTTTCCCTAATCGCTTATTGACACACTTCTTCCCCTCCATGACGGATGTCGATTTCTCCCGGTTCATGATCAGGTGGTCGTCCGAGTCGCTAACGGCTGGATCATCCATGATCCACCGGGCATCGGTCCCACATGCCGCCAGACTACAGAATTGACACACCCGTGTTGGGGTAGCTTCCTATGCCCGTATAGGCCCTTTTCTTTTCCTCATTTCTACAGAAATGCAGCCTGGGCGCCTTCCTAGATGCCTTTACTATATTGGATTGGAATTTAGCTCGACGACAAATTGTGTGGGACCAGTTCCTCAGTCACAGGGTCAAGGACTCGAACTATCCAGCATGGGGGCACGCACATGAGATTTTTGGGCTTGATCGTGAATCCGACGGATCCGAGAGGGTACGGTCCCGGCGGGGGGAGAACAGCCTGGCACGGTCCCACGAAATTGATGCGTGACGTGACGTCCATTCCGGGTATGACAAGACATCGTCCCGGATACATTCATCGAGGTCATTCACATGCTCCCAAGCCCGATGCTACATCGGCTCGTTGTATGAAAGGCGTTTGTGCAACCCCTTACCATTCGTATAAAGCTCAAACCCGGAAGTCTGGAACTCTCTTGCACCAACCAGTGGGAGCTTCTCTAAACTTTACCTTCATTCAGAGGAACGCGATCCGGCCATGGTTTACTATTCGGATGACTCGGAACAGTACACGTCTTGGCAGAAGGTTGGTGGCCTTCAGTTTTCAGCTGGTAGCAGACGATTGAGAAAAACGTGGACGTGCCCTAGCTTCAAGATACTCGGTCGAAGAACGGCTTTACGACGGAAGCATTGGCCCTTGCTGCTCAGTATGAAGTCAGAGACCTGTCAATCACTTGAAGATACAGTATTGAAAGTCAACTTTTTTATAGGCTTTGAGGGTGTGGGAGGAGTATGTGAAGCGGAATGGCACGCTTAAAAGCAAACAGGCCAGGGATGTCGTGTACGAGCCACTTTTGCTGCGTTGTTCCCATCTTGACTGATAAGTATTTAGCCGAACCGTGGCCGAAGCCTGGATTGTGCTGCAGGTGGCGTATCGGTACCAATTGGGTGTCAACGTCGACTACAAAGAGGCGCAACGCGAAGGCGAGTGGTTCCATTTCTGTCGTTGTCTGATCTGTTGGTGACGTGTCGCCTTCCTGTGCTTCTTTTTTTCACAGCAAGACAAGGTGCCCTGGATGCCCTTGAAGATGCCACCGAGACTTGAGGCCGGTAGAGGCGTGTTGGCTGCTTTCTTGATCGGGACTTGGAGTATGATAGAATACAACTTACATATAGGAGAGTTCGGAGGCGAGAGGGTTTGTCGATCGATGGCCATCACGGAATGCGGCACCGACGCCAATTACTGTAAACAGCTTTTACGGAGGCAGTGCCAGTCCGGTAGTGTATGGTAGCATCCAAGAGATTTTATTGTGTGCTGTCCCTTGTTGTGTCGTTTTGGGCGCTGTCCTGCGGTTTGCCCTTGTGTGTGCCTGCCGAGGGTCGTTGCGCCGCGTTGCATCAAAGGCTGTGGTGTGCACACCTCTTTGCCCCTCCGCACCTCTTCCCTACTCCGCATGTCCTCCACACCTTTCCTCCTCCTCCTACTCTCGTGGCCCTTTCTCCTCTCCGTCTCTGCGCTTGCACCACCAGCACCAGCACTGAGACATAAGCGCAGCAACTCACCACCCCTCGGGTTCTACGACCCCCGCAACAATGGCGGTAGTTGGCTCACGGTGCGTCTACGCCACGATACCCCACCTCTATGCGTAGCCGAAGCTGATTCTTCCTACTTTTTTACGTGTCTAGCAAGTCAATGACACCTTCCCTGCTGGCCTTGGCGAACCTATCAATGTCGTCCTCCTCGCGACATCTGATTCCGCGGTCCTGGTTGACCAAGAGAATAACGGAGGACTACGGAATTACTTCCTGTACGTCACTTCCTCCCGCTTGTGAAAACGTCAATGTGACGGATCCGCCGGCTTCTTTACCCCCTCAACCTCCCTCCCCCCTCTTCCCCCCCTGCGCGCTGCCACGTTCTCATTAGATCCTTTGGGTTCGCTGGCGAATGCCTTGGACAACATTCGGGGAGTGACCAGGAGGCTAATCTCGGCGACGGTCACGGATATCGTGCGTCCACGACCCCCTTCATCGCACCTCCACCCACTCATTTTCCTCGTTTTCCTCAAGTAAACGAGACAGCCGTGATAAGGTATGATTACGGAGACCCTACGCTAGGCACGTGCAAAGAGACGGTCGAAGGCGGGAACCACTTCCGATATTGGATACAGTCAGGAAGTAGCGCGGACAGGTATTATTCTGTTGTTTGCGTCTTTTGACAAGACTCATGTCCTTTATTTTTCTCTGGAAAGTGGGGCCGTTTTCTTGGCCGTTTCATATGAACTTCCAGAACAATGTGAGTCACGCGTTTCGTCATCTCCCCATCATGTTCACCTCTCTTACGTTGACGAAAGTCGGTCACGATATCATTTTTAACGGGTGCGCGCACTCCCTTTTCAGCATTCCTATTCCCTTGTGATTCTAAACCTAAAATCAATCTTTCAAAGATATAACCTAGCCCGGTGCGCCCTTCTCCGATTTGTTTCTCCCATGCGCATTGCTTACGCCAACAACAGCGACTGGCTAATTGGAAACGCAACTGCACAATCGACACTTGTCCCGACCTCGAATCTGACGAACGGAACGACATTCTCAGGGCAGACGTCTTACGGCGGGTACGTGTACCAGACAAGCGTGCAATACGTCTCCGGGTACCTCTCGAACACCTCGAATGGGATCAACCACTATTTGAGCGTCGGTGCGAACGGGACGAACGCGGTAGATGGGCTCGTAGCGATGATGAATGTGAAGATCTTGACGAGCCCTGCTTCGGGATCGACAAAGAGTTCATCGTGCGTGTTTTTCCATCCAGTCCCAGTCGCTGCGCTGATGATTTATGTCATCCTTTCGTTTTGTGTGGTAGAGCGCGACTACACGCACAGTCATCACTTTTCCCGACCTTCGTTGTACTTATCTCCATGCTCTCTGCTGCATTATTCTTCGCTTAATATCTCTGGGCACTCCCCACGTCTCCCCTTGGCATGGACAAATTAGGACCTCATCCAACTACTCACGACGATATATATACTTGACCTTACGCTGTCATTCTGTGTAATATTTAACGTTAGAGATGATTAGACTCATTGTTTACACGAGTGGGCTCATTCATAAACACGCTTTCGTGCTCTCTCATGCGTGTTTTCCTCTCTTAGATGGTACGTTTGTAAAGTCACGTTTTTAAACCATGCAGCACGCATCGTACAACCGTTCTACAGGGTCGACAAAGAAACCTAAATACTCTACTTTGCCATACAGCCGTGCCTTGAAGTGGTACACGAATCCGCCGGATACACAGCGATCCTGGTTCAAACAAAACCCGTGAGGGGAATGCGTACGAAACATCAACGTTGTTTCAACTTCGGTGCTCGGGTGTGAACGGATGGATGGACTCACGTGACCAAAGTGTTCCCATCACATGGCGCGTGGCGAACTTCCTCTTCAAAGATGCGATGCCAGCCAGAAACGCGTTCAAACGCCTGTCGTAATGATGTCACATCCCATATCGTGGACGCTCAATGCTTCTGACCGCCACCCAAATTGACCCAATACCAAGCCCAATACTGCAGGACCTAATGAGTGGAGACTCGAGGCACATCTCATCAAGCCCAAGGTATAGTATGGTACGCTGCGTACGCATACTAGGAAAAACACGCATATTCGGTGCGAGCGCGGCGCTGTCGAGGGCGCTCGCTGCCGGGAACAATCTTGAGCACCGTCGGCGTCTTCGTATCGTGTATATCTGAGCCCCGGGCTCCCTTGCTGTTCGTGATGAAGTAGGATCAATTGCATGTCCGTGGATACCACCCTTTTCAGACCACTGCTCCAAACATGTCTGATGACATTGTTTGGCAAGACTGGGTAACTGATGGCATGTTTGATCATGTATCAGGTGTTTTTCATCGGAATGGGCAGCCAGTCAACCATGACAACACGGTTTCCGAACAGGAGCTGCAATTACACCAGTTTCAGAGGACAACAAGTGAGGGGGACACATCATTCGAGTCCAATCCTGGCACGCACAAACGGGAGTTACTAAACGACGATGTCATTGCTGAGATCCTAGCAACAACATGTGTCATGCCACCACGGGGCCTGCGAGATTGAGGGCACAAGCTGGACTGGCACAGCGGAGGAGAATACGGATAAATACCTCTTAATTGTACAAGCACCTTGATTGTTAGTAATTTAGTATCCAATAGTACTTGGTGCACAATTTTGAGATCTCTACAAGGGCAGTGCCGGCGCGCACGTACTGATTCACTAGGACTCGGAAGTTGGCCGCGTGAAAGGACACTTTGGTCGTACGTCCATGCACCCACACGGTACATCTATGCCCACCATCTACCCAGCGAAGGGGGAACCTAAGGCTATTGTGGCACAAATGGGGAAGACTCTCGGGACTACTGTGACTACCAACGCGACGCAAACTACTAGCTTTTTGGATTGCCTAGTTCTCGCGACTAGCGAGGCCACTGTTAGTCTATAACCTCGCGCTCACACCTTTTAATATACATTTTTTTCCTTTGCGTGCACCATGAGGGGTTCATGATTGTCATTGCGGCACGGATGGACGCTGACGGCTCCGTGGAAGAAGGCCCCAGTTGACCAGGCGATGGATGGTAGAAAATGATGAACCACTAAATTTCATTAGGCTGCTCGTGGATGGGACGTTGACATGAAGGCGTGAAAGTAGCTATTGTGGAAGGACATGAGAAGCGTGGGGGAAACGACGTATAAACGTTCTAGCTCGTTGAGTGATAATGACGTGC
The DNA here is from genome assembly GCA_015178965.1 of Russula ochroleuca. Taxonomy (NCBI): domain Eukaryota; kingdom Fungi; phylum Basidiomycota; class Agaricomycetes; order Russulales; family Russulaceae; genus Russula; species Russula ochroleuca. The sequence goes on along the minus strand of WHVB01000040.1, from coordinate 159,486 downwards.
GCGACAGAAGAGATAGCAATAGATAGCACAGTGAGAACAATATCCACCAAACCCGGGATCCAGAGACGCGGAGAGCAGTTGATTGGGAGGGAATAGAAAGCGTGCCGGGGAAGGAAATATGCGATGCAAGCCGTGTTATGATGGTATATACAACTGATGAGAAGATGAAATGCAGATTGTAGCGAGATGGGGGGATAAAAATATAGCTTATGGACATGAGGGGGAGAAGCCGACAGTCGGAATGTTGTCATGATGTGCGTGATGCTTTCTTCACAACTACCCTTCCTGTGACAAGTGCTTTGAGCGCGCGACTGACAGCTTTCGCAGTACCAGCACGATCCTCCAAGAGGCCAGGATCATCAACATTCGCACGGCCAGACGACGTGACATCGAGTTCATCTGTGGTCCACGTCATGAACTTGTCCTCACTAGATACGGGTGGTGGCATTGGTCGGCGTGTTGGATGAAAAAATCGACCTGGAGTCTTCGAGGACAATGGTGACGTATTTGTTGAGATCGGTTTGACGTGGCTTGACTGGTAACCTTTACCAACGCGCTTCACCCCACTGGTGGCCATAAGTAAGCTGTCGTAGACACCTTCGAGGTCACGTCGGGTGGGCGAGTCCATGGCTGGGGGGGTCACTGCTTGTTTGCGAGAAGGATACGGATGCACAAGGAACGGCGACTCGGTCAGGCTGTTGCGGCCAGGGCTATGCGCGGTCGTATGGCCGTCCGAGCTCCCAGACATATCTAGGTCTAGCGGCACGGGATCTGGGGTGAATAAGTCTCGGTCAAGGACTGCTGAGAGACTCGACTTCGCCGCAACTATACAAAAAGATGAGTTACAGAAGGGTTGTCGACGTGAATGCCCTCACGATTATCCAATTCGAATTGTACCTTAGAGATAGGACGGATAAGACGGTTTAAGTCATTCGCTGATTTAGACTTCTCTCTTCGCTTTGATGGCGTCATGTTAGCATCGATGTTTAAAATCCGCGGCTTCTCAGGTGAGGGTCCAAGCACAGTCGCCCGGCGGGTCGGCCGCGGACCGACACACGAGAAGGCTGAACTACTGGGCCCTTCTCGGGGGACGACGTGGAGTATATCCGTGGGAATGACATCATGATGATCATTCTGTGCCGGGGTCGACGAGGAGGCAAAGCTCTGATCTATGCTCGAGTCTTCCTCGACCTGAAAAACTTGATTGGCGGGCAGAACCCTGCGTGAAGGCCATTGAGAGCGATCACGTGACGGTCTTCTAGTCTGGGGACCTGGCGGGACAGGAAGTGGAGGAAGCAGGCTAACGTTGGAAGAAGCAAAGTTTTGTCTTGCATCAGCAACAACCTCTGGAAGATAGAAATGATGGCATAAATAAGGTGTCAAAAGTTACAGTTCGCGGACGCACTCTCGACGTTCTGGAGCCAAATGTTCATCCGATCGGCCTGATTGTCTTCACTAACCCGTTGGTTCCTGGCGGCCTGTTCCACAACGGGTAATGTCGAATTTGCTATGGCAAGATGGCATGACAAGACTGCAACTGCATAAACTTAGAACCATACCTTCGTCAAGGATCTCATTCTCCCAAGATGGTCGCTCGCTGAGTCTCTGCGAGGAACCAGGGCGCGTCGTGCTCAGACGACGCCCAACCATGCCAATCGAGGATTTGCAAATGTCGACTGTCTTAACTAAGGTGTCGATATCCCCAAACGTTCAGATGTAACTTTATGAACATGACACATTTGGCGTACCCAGTGGAGCCTTTAAGCTTTGCTTAAAGAGGCTGAGACTCGACTCATTCGCAGACCCGTTTTGCGCGAACCATTCGCCCATTGGTAAGTCGGTATCAACTGATAGATAGGATTTTATATAGGTCACAAGGACGGAAGTTATAAACATACCTGGCATAGGCGGCATAGATGTCGGTGGCGCAGTTGAGTTCCTAACTGGCTTGAAGAGTTTTGCAGACATGGTCCGTGCAAACGGATCACTCGGCCTAATCGGCGAGGAGTGTGCATCTTTGGGGATAACCGTCACCACGCAACCGGGACGAGCATAGAAATGAAAAAATACCAGGCGACGGTAGTACTGGTAGCGTAATATCCCCGAGCCGTGAGGGCTTCCGAACGGGAAGGCGATGCTCTGTCTCTTGCTCGACATCCCGAGTGTCCGACTCACTCACCCGCTCCATCTCTCGTAGCCTTGCGCGCTCGAGTTCCCACTCACGCATACGATCACGAACACTTCCCTTGCTTTTGTCTGTCTCGCCGACACTCTTATCGAGGGCGCCAGCCCATGAGTTCTCAGCGTTGCGTATCTGCATCGTGCGATCTCCTAGAGCGGAAGGCTTGCGAGCTAGACCACGTGCAGAGGGTCTCTTGCGTGGGGCGAGCTTCTGCTGGACAGCGGCATTCTCCTTGTCTTGGACCTTTGGGGATTTCTGTTTGAGTGCAGACGTACTCTCTTGTGGACGCGGTGGGGTGCGCAGGTGTACATTGACGTTGGGCCGCCTCTTCGTTAAGCCGAGGACTAAAGAAGAGACGAGCGTTATTTACGTCCACTATTGACAGAAAACGCAGTAACAAACCATCCGTTCCCGATAGTACGCGTTGCCGAGCAGGAGCCTTCTTCGGATTGGGCACAGTGGGTGAATTTTCCTTGTCGTCGTACTTCTTTGTCCGCTCACGCTCAGGTTGTTGAGTTCTGGACCCACGGCGCGAAGACGGAGGCGGGACGTCATTGTAGGACTTTGATTTATCCGGGGTCCCACTACTTGCCGGCTTTTTATGCCCCGGAGCAGGAAGGGATGCATCCCAATAAGGGTCCTGTAGAACCTCAGGCGCAGTACAACGCAGGTCAGCATTTGGCTGAATCATACGATGCAGCATCTTCTCGGCGCCTTTGGACATCTTCCAGCTGCCGAGCCATTTTCCACGCATCTGCCCCCACGTAGTGAGTATAACATCAGGTCATAGGTTATAGGCAAGTGTGCATACAGTCCGCGCCCAGTAGACCTCTAATGCAGACTTGGTAGCGAAAGGCTCGCCTTCAGTATGCTCGAATGGCGTGCGCCCAATGAGGATTTCAAAGAATGTGACGCCCAGTGACCAAATATCTGCCTTGCGAGTGTCATGTGGAAGACCCCTCGCTCGCTCTGGGGACAAGTACTGCAAGGAGATCAATACATATATGCGAGCAGAAGAAAAGAGACACACTTCTGGAGTACCGTATGTAAGGTTTGAACGAAAAGCCTTTTCATCCTCCAAGTCATACTTCTCCGCAAAGCCAAAGTCGACCAAGACAGGCACTTGTTTCTCCGACAAGAGGATGTTTGCAGGCCTGAGTTGGACTCTCATCAACCATCAATTAAAGGTAGACGTAAAATACGACGCTCACTTGACGTCATTATGTACGACGCCCCGAGAATGGAGGAATTGGACACCAGAGAGAAGTGAGTGAAACCACTCTTTGGCTTTGTGCTCCGGGACCTCAACGGGGACGAGTTCTGGGAGGTATTCCCTTAAAAGAAGACTCACGTCAGAATGGGCGCATTTACACCGCCGTGCACCGACGGCGGCGTTTACGCGAATAACACTCACATTGTGATCAGCGCGTACGAGGGGGTGATGATGAATGAATGGAAGGGTACGATCGAAGGGTGAGGATCATCTTTGAACGTCCTGACTACCTTCATCTCGTTCCATCTGAGTGGATACCTATCAGCGACGCAGAGCAATAATTACTAAAAGGGTTACTGACAGGGAACGAACACGAGCGGCGGTCGTTGTTGTCTTGGATCTATGCACAAGCTTCACCGCAAGTTTAGTGTTGCCGGCATCCTTTGACACTCTTGGTTGGCATAACCAAACACTACCCCAGTTCCCAAAACCAATCTAAAATGGATAGATGAACTATCGGACGCAATTCCATGATGGAGAAGCACACCTCCTTGACAAACTGGAGCTTGTCGGCAAGAACCCGATCGGAAAGCGAGAAAATGTCGTTGGCGTCGGATGGTGGGTGTTCTGAGGGCATCGCAAAATGGAGAGAAAAAACTTATTGTACAGAGAGAGAAAAGACACCGAAAGGGAGGCTGAGAACAACTCGAAAGAAAACAAAACGCTTCAGAGGTGGGATATGAACACCGACCAAACAAGGGCAAATAACGCGTCCTCACCCGTTAATTTACAAACGATCACGTGTACGTAATGGGGCCTGAGCCTAAGCCGGACGTTGACTGCTCGATTCCATCAGGCTCTCCATGACTATGTCCACCTCGCTAGCCGACGGTTGAGTCTCCACCACACCCTTTATTCGACGCTGCAGCACAGTATCCACCGTGTCTTCTTCCTCGAGCTCCTCGACATGCCACCGCAACGAGCGCATGACCTGATCAAACATCGCTTCAAACCAAAGTTCAGGGGCATCATGATGCATAACAACGGATCGCCCTACCTTTTTCCTCTGTTTGTGCACTGGCAGTTGGGGTCGTTCCTCGGCGCACGCGGGGCATTATCAGAGGCCGTGCTTCTGCACGCTCTTCCTCTTCTCGTTTCTCATAGATGTGTAAACTGGCGAGCACCTTGTCCGAGAATGCATCTTCAGAGAGCTCCGCATCGGACAGACTTGTCTCATCTGCCCCATATGCCGTTGTTAGCGAGTCATTTGGAGAGGCAGAACGGGTGAAAGGTGCTTGATAAGGGATATCACCACGATGCACCTCGTGGGTGGGGTTCGCTGTACCCGACATGAGATGAATCTCGGCAAACTGTTTGGCGAGACCCAAGTTACACTGAATCAACTGTATAGAGGGCGATTACGGAAGATCTGTCACACGGTCACGCGTCCGCGAAGAGCCTCTTTGCCTCTTTGCCGTGCTGGAACATAACTGAGGAATAACATCAAACGGAGAAACCATAGAAAAGGAATTTATCCGGATCCAACCACAGTCCGAGCCTGTGAGTCCCATCCACTGCGTTTTGCGCAAAAGTAAACAAAAATGGCGTAAGAGCGATCACCTGCACCCGACCCGTACGCCGAACCCTGCTTTCTGTTGTACAGTACTGAGCCGCCCGCTAAAAATCCCCTCCCGAATGGCATGGCATTTTATTGAGATCTTGATTCCGCACTACTCGAACTTAGTGACCGTGGTTCCGATCCTACTCAAGGGAACCAAACCTTCGGGGAATGAATCACCAGCAGCGATCCTACCTCAGGAGGCAACAAATTATGTTTAGGCCATCATCACGATACAGACCAACGGACTAGGACCACCTCGATCGCTGGTGTGAGGGCTCCAGTTGCCGTGCCATCTCGTTGGCCCCCGAATTAGGCCCGGTTGCCTTGATGCGCTTGACGGAGAACTCTGTACGATCTGCGACGGGGGCGTATCCCAAATTCCCAATCCGTTATGTAAAGGAAAGGCCAACCAGGAGATAGAGTCAGAGCCATCCAAAGGGTCATGTGCGTCACAGGATCTCGCAAGTCTTCGATAGCGTCTGACATCTGCTCGACAATCGACCCTGATTGAAGGCATGCTTTCCAGTCTGAAGTAACACTGCAGGAAGAAGGCGTTAATCATTGACCTGAGTCTTCGTGCCCGAAGAGGCCCTTTTCTCTGAAGGACACCCACACGTGAAACGATAAAAACGATGCCATTGATCCACACACTTGTATATGTATCTACAATTGCAAGTACACGCGAACTACAACGATTGTATTTGCAAGTCCCCGTTCGAGTTAAATGGAAACTCGAGCAACGCGGGGCCCGCAATTATCTTACTATCATCCATACTATCCGCACCAATTGTAATAAGGAGAAAGACCACGCCGCGTAAGTTTCCAGGGATGGTGATGCTCTTCCCGCCGTCAGCAAGGGGTACGATGAAAGCTTCCTGCCCGCTCATGAACGCGCCATACAAAGGGGTAGAACGATCGAGACTATCGGGTAGCGTAAATTGGAGCGGTGTCGTCGAGCCTGGCCTTGCACTAGCGGGTTCAGGGAGCGTGAGCTGAGCATATGCAGTGAAGGGGAGGTTTGGATTCGAAGGAGGGCATGAGGTGATGAAACTTGACGCAATCGTAAAGGCTTGATTTAGATCAAGAGGGGTCTGCAGTTTGGAGTGGTCAGTGCTCGATCGTCTCACTGAAGGCCGACATTACATCAAATGGACCACTCCATGCACTCCCGTGTCTGATGGCAGAGTCGAGCCAAGCGGAGTGGCGGGACTCTGTGGAGAGTATCGTTGCAGCAGCTAGAAGATTTTCCTTTGGTTCCGCAATCATCAGCTCTGAACTGGGCATAGAATGAAAGCGTACCTTGTTGCTGAAGAACCTCGATGCACCAATGTAAGACGAATCCCCTTGTATAGAAAATAACGTGAGATACTAGGGCGGTCAGCGACGGTGAGACACTTGCCGACAACCTCAAGGGCGTGACTGAGAGTGACGAAGGATGTGGCGTCATGATAAGAGCTGGAAGGAGTAGTAAGAGTGGTCAGCCACGGGCGGGCGAATATAGAACTGCCCAGGATCACAGACAATTTATACGTGCAAGGTTTCGTGGCTTTGTCACCAAGAATTCCCTCCAAAAACTCGACGTGAGTAGCCTCATGAGCAGCGATCTGCTTGAGCCGACCATACGACCAATCGGGGAAGCCTGCGTCGACAAAATCCGCCTGCTTGAACCTAGAAAGACCCTGGGTATAGAATGCATTTTCGATATGCTCCAGGGTGAGGGCAAAATTCAAGATATCGACGTCTACGAAAAGTTCACGATCAAAGGATCCGGGAGATATCGCTGTGGCGTGCACGCACCACTCGGCGTGGCGTCGCGGGGCAGAGGGTGGGCGAGCGCGAGCGCCGCGATGACAGCAAGAGAGAAAATGCAAGCTTTAGGCTGCATTGTCGTTGGTGAAAGGAATGAACGAAATGAGTGGAAAGGTTTGAGGGCCAAGAATGCCTAGGATGGACGTCTGAGGACTCGGGAGAGAAGGGAAGAGGGCGAGTCGCTCTTTAAAGTGTGCCATCCTGCGAGTGCTTCTGTTGGAATTTTGAGACCATGAACGCGGAATAGCCCGGGCCGTGCACCGAGCCAGTTTTTGCCATGAGTGATACTTTGGTGTTAAATCTTGCTCTTGAGGAAGGGCCATCGACCAGGAGAGAGCACACCAAGAAAGGTGGTCGGTGGACTGACAGGTGTGTTGCGCGGTACCCCAGAATGACACGGCGTACTCACTGCCTTTAGACTCAAGTCAAAGAGGATCGAAAAGCGCAAAGTTCGCACCCAGACAAAAACCAACAGCGCGGACGAGCGACCATCTAAACGGCCACGGCAACACACTGACCGCCCATCTGTCACGTCTCACTCTCTACCTCAAGCGCATCCCAAGCCTCGCCAATCTACGCAAATCATATCTTCCCTGTTCTCCTCTAACCCAAAGGTCGAACAGAAATCCACAGGATCTGTACCACATGCGCCGAGCAAACCAAGTAATGCCCCACTCACCGACTCTTCATCCTTCACGGGTCTCGGCCTTAATACCCTCATTGCCACACACCTCACAACAAAAATGAATATCCTCAAGCCCACCTCGATACAGTGCGCATCGCTTTCAACTCTCCTCTCACAAGGCGCGTCTTCGCGAGACGCATTTATCCAAGCACAAACAGGCTCAGGAAAGACACTGTCATACCTCCTTCCAATCCTTCATGATCTTCTCCCTTTGAGTACCAACTCGTACATTGACCGCTCAATTGGAACCCTCGCGATCATCATCTCTCCGACGCGCGAACTCGCCAAGCAGATATCGGACGTACTTGACGTGTTGTTGAAACTCCGTCTGCGTCCGCTGGATGCTGCGCCGGATGACGAGGAAAACAACGAAACGCGGCTCACTCGCTGGCTGGTATCGGGACTACTAACAGGCGGAGCGACACGGGCCCACGAGAAAGCCCGTCTTCGCAAGGGCATACCCATCTTAGTTGCAACGCCGGGCCGTCTTCTCGACCACCTTCAGAAAACTTCCTCGTTTGGTGTCAGCAAATGTCGCTGGCTTGTGCTTGACGAAGCCGACCGCCTCATGGAACTTGGGTTCGCGGACACGATCAAAGGCATCCTTGCTTGTCTGGAGGGAAGCCGAAAGCTTGCTTTACAGGCTGTGGAAGGGGGCCAGAGCACCGAGGTTCGCGGGTGGGACTGGAGTGTGAGGAGACGCACCATCCTTTGCTCCGCGACAATGCGCGAAGACGTCCAGGTTCTTGCTGGTGATGCTCTTCGGAACCCAATCATTATCAAGACAACCGAGGTGGATCTACCTGGACCAGCTACCGACGCTACTAAGGGTGCCGCAGCAGATCCAAAGTTCACACCACCATCACAGCTTTTGCAGAAATACATCGTCGTGCCGCTTAAATTGCGTCTGGTCGCACTTATTGCCCTACTTAGGTCCTTGCTGTCTCAATCAGGTGGTCGAGGAAGCTTCAAAATTATTGTCTTCCTCACTTGCACAGACTCGGTAGATTTCCACTGGCGTTTGCTTGGCGGTACTACTTTGGAGAATGACGGTAACCGGGAATCAGGCAGTGATCAGGCGGCACCGGGCGAGGATGATAGTATAGAGGTTCATTCTCCGTTGCTTCCTGATACATCGATCTTCCGACTTCACGGGTCACTTCCCCCGGCTACCCGCCACTCCTCTCTCCGTGCGTTCTCCTCGTCCCCAAAGGCACCTGAAGTTGGTCGGGCGGCATCAGTTTTGCTCTGCACGAGCGTGGCGGCTCGCGGACTCGACTTACCACGGGTACGCGCCGTCGTTCAGTACGATCTCCCGACGGAAGGTGGCGCCACTGAATACGTACACCGTGTCGGCCGCACAGCGCGCGCGGGTCGTGGTGGACAGGCATGGACGATTGTTGCGCCGAGCGAGGAACCATGGGTCGAATGGGTCCAGGCGCGAATGGCCTCTGGGACCACGGAAGGTGGCACGGCTCACTCTCTCGAAGCTGTGGCCGTGGAACAGATTATGCAGGCGGGTTTTGGTGGGAAAGGTAAGGAGTACGAGGACCGCGCGACGGAGGTCCAAATGGCGTTTGAACGGTGGTGCTTGCAAGGGAAAGAGGTGTGTGGTGTTATCTCGCTCGATATAGCATATGGATTGACGGGATATGTACGAACAGAATGTGGAGATGGCACGCAAGGCTTTTGCTTCGCATCTTCGCGCATATGCAACACACCCGTCGGACGAGAAACACATCTTTCACATCCGACACCTGCACCTCGGCCACCTTGCCAAGTCATTTGCGTTGCGCGAGGCTCCTGGCACGATCAGCGGGCATGGAGGAAAGAGCCAGGGCGCGGCCGGTGGAAAGAGACAGGCTCGTAGACTAAGACGGCGTAGTGGGGATAAGGGTGGCGATGACGAGGGTAAGGGTGAGGGTGGCCTGGATGTAGAGCGGCGGATGAACATGGCTGTACGCAATCAGGGACGTCTCGTCAAGAAGGGTGGAGCTATGGTGAGCTCAGGTTTATGGGAGTTCCAGGTCGCATCAGGCGATGCATTAGAGAGATTGGTTAACAAGACATAGCGCTATAATCACCACCCATGAACACTGTACCGCAAGACAAGGAGTTCAATTGGGGACCAGCCTGTCATTCCATTGTGGAACACGGAGCTTATCACCACGTTAGTCTGTGTCATGCAAGTCCGCTATTAACATGTCGCCGTACTTTACTATCAATACCACGCCGGCATCGGTACAACAGTGGTGTCGTCTCCGTAACGCATGGGACGGCGTTTCCATTTATGAAGCTCGGCTGCGTTGGAAACATTGTTCTGCCTACTGTAATCCCGACCCTTCCGCTTCCGCTCCGCCGCATGCTTGCACCGTGACATGCCGAGCCAGCGAGGCACTGTAGCCCGAAATGCCACGAGCTCTCCCTTCCGGATTGAGGCTGAGGTTGCGTTGAAAAGACTGTCCACCTGATCCTTCTGCTCTGCCGTGTGCTGGCAGTCCGGGGTATGCCCGAGCCGAGCCCCGGGCCTAGTTAATGATGCATACGCAAAGACGGCCATTCAAAAAAAAAAAAAAAAAAAAAAAAAAAAAAAAAAAACCCAAAGACGGCCAGAGGGCTGCCCAATAAGTGAGACGTGCATACACAAACACTATTGTTCATACAGACAGTATGAACTTTCCCGCGTCGTGTAAAATCGGAAATCGACTGTGCCATTATAAGACAGGAAAATAAGAAGATGAGAAGATGGTGATGATGACTAGGGGCGTAAGTGCCTTGGTAAGTGCGTACCGCCGTACCGCACTCTGATTGAATCAAGGTGCGTGTACAATTGAGAGATATTTATCCGTGTTCTCCTCTGCTGTGCCAGTCCAGCTTATGCCCTCGATCTGGCAGGCCTTCCATGACGGCATATTGCGTGTTGCTGCTAGGATGTCAGCAATGACATCGTTATTTAAATCCAGTTTGCGTCTGCCAGACTTCGGTGATGTGTCCCCCCCACTTGTTGTCCCCTGAAACTGTTGGAACTGCAGCCTCTGTTCAGCAACCCTATCGTTACGGTTGACTGGCAGCCTTTTCCGATGAAAACCACCCGATACATTGTCAAAGATGTCATCAGTTACCCAGTCTTGCCAAACAATGTCATCAGACATGTTTGGAGTGATGGTTTTGAAAGGGTGGTATCAACGGGCACACATCTCATGGACGATGAGTAAGGAAGGGAAAGGTGCGTGGTGATCCCTTATGTCAAGAGGAATAGCTTTGCCGTGGAATCTCTGGTCAATGCAACAACCAGAGTAGTTGATGAAGACAAACTTCCGGATCTGCTTTTTGTAAATAATTGGTGCAAAGGCAGACTAATCAGGCTCACTTCAGGGAGGAAATGGATGAAGAATCTATGAAGATCGAATGCAATTTGGTGGGTTTTACACAATAGGAGGGCATTGCGTGGTTCATGTTGTGGCTGATATTTGGCATATTCAGGTATCCAACCACGGGCCTTGAGGTCCCTCCACTACGTCTAGGGTTAGCACTGAAAACGAAGTGTGACTGACTTTACTTACAGTATGCGACTCTTTGACGATGAGGCAACGGTCGAGAACACCGTCAAATTCCATCCCACAAACAAGGCACCGCCGCAATCCAAGGAATCGGTCTCGTTCGTCTATCCCAGATTGGAATGCCGATGTCCCTGATGCTGATGACACATTATCATGTTCAGGCCAACTGTATCCATCAGGTGGTGCACCTGATAAAAGTAGGGGCGGGAATGTGGTTAGAGGAGGCATGATGGTGGTACAGAGGAGGGGAATCCAGAGAGGGGTCAATCGAGCCCACCAACAGTGACGCACACGCGGAGACTTAGGGGTAGGCCTACAGGTGCCGAGCGACCAGTTTCACGCCCCTGTGACAAACAGGCGTTCAAGTTATATCCACTACCAAATCGACAGGCATAATCCTCGAATGACGAATCGCTCTTCGACGACAGGGGCGAAGCGGAAGCGGAACGACTCGAACGAGCACGCATGGACGAAACGCATGGACGAACGGACTCGGACGTCGTGACTGATCTACATTTGTCCGCTGACAGACCGGACAGGATCATCCTACTTCATCAGCAAGGGAAAAGACAGTAGCAGTAGCTTGAGGCTCGGATACGCCATTCGAAGACGCTGGCGGTGCTCAAGACGTTCCAGACAGCAAGCGCCCTTGACAGCGCCGCGCTCCCACCGAATATGCGTGTTTTTCCCAGTATGCGTATGCGTACCGTATACCTGTGTCTTGAGACATCATTACGACAGGGCAAATTCGAAGCCCTCGAAGCCCTGTTTCTGGCTGGCATCGCATCTTTGAAGAGCAAGTTCAAAGTCGGCCGCGCGTTTTAAAGGGAACACTTTGGTCACGTGCGTCCATCCCGTCCTCACGGTATTCGACGCGGAGGACGGGTTTGTGTGCACCACTTGACTTGACAGCTACTTCAAGGAACGGCCTTACGGCGAAGTAGAGATACTTTTGTCGATAGGTTTGAAAAACGTGACTGCAGAGGCGCCGACGCCACCATGTCGCAAAGCGCAGGTGGAGCGACAGTCCTCATGACGGTTTGATAGACAGCCAGTCGTTTAAGTACGTTGTCAAGGTCGTCTAATTTAAAATCTATGGCTACATTACCTCAACATGAAATTAGATAAAGCACAGTGATGCCGAGGAACAACGAGTCTAAGTGACAATAGTGGGCGGCAAGTAGATGATACGAAACGTGGAAGCAAGGCCAGCTAGTCATCGGCATATGTCGCATCCGCGCAAGCTTTGCGTCTGTCTGTGGTGCGGCACAAAAGTAGAGCAGAAGCCTCAACAGATGTCAATGTATGCGAATTGTGGTTTACACACAAGGGGAGAGATGAGCGGGACAGTCGATTGAGTCACCGTGTGCATGCCCTTGTAGCACGATCCGTCTGGCGGGCGGAGGGCCCTCACCCTCAATCGTGTTGCCGCAGAAACTTAGAATATGTGAGTTACCGCACCAGAGGCCAACCCACTAACCTGACCACTCCTATCGTCATGCGACACGCGATGTGAGCGGTCCCCGTACTGTAGTTGGCGCGGCACCAGACGCAGTGGAGGAGCGGAGGCAGGGAAAGCGTCTCGAAAAAGAGGCAAGGGCGACGAGGGTCTGGCAGCCGCTGGGATGTTGGCGAGCGTGCAGGGTCTTTGGAGGGACGGAAGCCAGTGGCTTTGGGTGTTGGTGGCACTGCTAGTTCACGTGTCAGGGGCCGAAGGTTCAGGCCGTTCAGGCCTCAAGCTTCAGGGGAGATCATCATTATATTGCGGCTCCGGCATGCGAAAGTTGCAGAGTTTCGGTGGGAACGGGTGCAATTGAAAGATTCGATACTTTTGCAGCTGGCGGATAATTGCAGTGTGCAAGCAACAATACGTAATCCAGCTACCGAACCGAAAATTCTGACGTCACTCAAGGGCGACGTTAGCCCCTCAGCCGGAACGGAATAACTTATATGCCTCCCAGACAGCAACGGTGCAAACTGACTTCAGAGGACCAACTCACTCATCAGAGTGCCTTCGATTCTGAAATCTCCTCTCAATGCACTGCAGAACTTGAACTCATCGTGCTTCACCTGCTCGATGACTATGACTTTGACCTTGATGATCTGGGTCATATTCTTCTGGGTCTCTACTTTTCCTTGAAACCCTTTAGCGAGTTAATGTGTTATCCTTGTAGAAAAAGGTCTGAACATTAATTTTTCCGAAGTCAAGTATCGCGACATCGCTCCCCGGGTCGGTCTGGAGCACACATGTGCGGGCGCGGACATGAAAACATTCGATGTTCATCGCGCTCGCATTCCAACTGCTATGTTTAAGGAAATCGTACAGGATCTTGAAATAGGCATGAACCAGTATGGAGAGCCTCTCAATCATAGTAACATGGAGGCCAGGTCGAGATTTCTTGCTCCTGTGAGTGCTCGATATATCCCCCATTTCTCCTGCGCTATTTTAGCGCTCACGCTCCAACCAGCTGTTCAACAGGACCGTTTCACTCTTCAAATCAAGCGTCTGCAATACTCCAGGATCCATTATGCCTGGTATGACGACAAGGGGACGCGTTGAGTATTACTTCTCAGTGTTCGGTGGAGTTTCGGTTCTCGTCATCGAGATGCTACTTCGAACAGGTGAGGAACGTGTCGATGCTATCGCGCAGATCATTGCCAAATGCAACGGTGTGCACTTTTCACACTCGCTACATAATTGGCTTTGACTCATATCTTAAGTATGTGATTTTTCTAACAACCGTCTCGACTGCCCTTCTTTCCCGATTTTCGGCATTTTATGCGACGGAGTGGCCTTTGAGTTCTTCTCTTTTGATGGGAGTACTTCACCTCCTACGTTCTCTCGCGGGGTGTTCCGCCCTCCTGACTCCAACAAACCACGTCAAAAAATTGCCCTCGCAGATTACCGTGGATCATCGAATATTGACTTCATTTGCAGCCTACGGCCTATCTGCGAGGTCCTCTTTTACTTTCTTCTTCTGGATTATGAGACTGGAACTAAGACAAATCCTCTGCGCCCAATCGTTGAAGCAAATTGTCCTCAAAGGAGTATGCCTGGTTGGAATGAGGCACACAACTTTGCAAATCAGGCCCTAATTCACGCAATGGATGCTGCGGCAAAAGCAGCCGCTCGTGACTGTGCCGCGGATGAAGTGTCCAAACTTGCTCTTGACTACCTGCAGCAAAGGTTTGCAGTTCAGCGCTTTCATCCCCCACTACAGGACTGATTGTTCTTTTCAAATGTAGTCTTGCAGCCATCCCCGCATCTTATAAGGGAAATCCTGACTCAGTCTTAATGAGCTCGTGGGATGAGGAACGTGTCAAATTTTGTTGAAGATGGATCGGAATACCGCCGCTGTTCGATAAATTGTCGTTCGCTAGCTTAACCCCCATAATGTAACACGAATTTACCTTGGTAATCTTCAGCCAATGCATGATGATGTTCAAACAGGTTTTCACACATACTGGAGTTAGCGGCTTCGCCGTCGTGTCCTCACGGATTTCTCACACCGGGGGTTTCCCCAGTTATGGTAAAGTACTCATGGTGCAACTGTACTACGGTGTGGTCGACATCGAATAATTGGCTGGAAGTCATAGTAACAGGTCTTTTTAAATAACATTTACAGTTTCAGGGCCACTTTGATCATTCAAAAGGACTCTGCAGTGAGAGAGTTGATGAACTCGAGAGAGGGAGAGAGAGAGAGCTGTGCAAAGTTGGCCGTGTGAGAAAACCTTTGTTCTTTTGTCGAGAACGGTTCTGTCAAGTCACTCGAGTGTGAGGCCGACGTAGCCATTGAAGGTGCATGCGTACGCATAGAACAACAGGCATATGGATCACGCCCACAGTCGGCAGGTTCTGGGGCGCGGTCCCGGACGTCCCCCATGTCGACATCTCATTCGACATCGCCATCAGAGTGTGCGGGCGGGGCACGTCAAGGCAGATCCATCTCGACGCAGATACCGTGGGCCTCTGCACCGCTGCGCACTGATTTTGGGGCACGAGGGACTGGTGTCGTTCGTATGATCCGTGGATGCGCGCGGTGCTTCTGGTACGTTCCTTCTCGGTGAGCAGAGACGTACGCCGATGCCATCACAGTGTGTTGGCTCTGCCGGACACGTCGAATATGAGGTGCATCGTATTTTTGTCAGTGTTCCTCTTTGTTAGTGGTCGTTTTCGGGTTCTACGACATTTTCAGTGGCCCCTGTTCACCTCGGCCGGATATCAGTTTGGGAAAATGGAAGGGGAAACATTTCTCACCCCTGGCGATGTTCAAGAATACGCAGTGCAACTCCTCGTCTGTATCGCGGCCGTTTATGGTCCCTATATACAGAAAATTGGAGGGGGCGTCCTGTCGAATGCCAGTGTTGAGAAGAGTTGGCGATGGTTGTCTCACTCAGGCCCATTTCGGCACCGTAAAGTTGCCCTCACCGCTGCGCCAGACGGTAGGACTCACCCCACTGTTGCGAGGTACGATGATGCTCAGAGAATTTAACAACACTGTTTCGGGTTACAAGGCCAGGTCATCTCCTTGATTCGCGGGCTGGACAGTCGTAGAATATTCCAAAAGGAGCAAGATCCGCGGGAGCAATCGCATGATCGAGCGCGGGACGTGAGTAACTTATGTGGATTTGTCCTCTGCCAGGAGGTCTAGACAGCTGATACGGCCAGCGCTGCGCTCTCATCTATGAAGTATGGGTGAGACCAGCGTACGTCAAAGTTGGGGTGATGCTCTCTAATCGTCTTATCTCCGCATCCAGATCAGAGACAAGGGGAACGACACAGTGGGTGACCGGGCCAGTGTTCTAGGTCTGAATCAAGGCCATGTAGTCCAATCGATGATGAACATTGGGGGTGCGTTCTCGTGATAAGCTTTGAGGCTGGCTTGGGAGCCCAGATCAGAGATTTCAGTGAAGCGCCAGAGCTTCCGAATCGCATTTCTGATTCGCGGACCTCCATTGGTTTGTTCCGGGACTTCGTAGCGACTGGCAGGTCACAGTCCCTGATATCCCGGTTTATTCTTTTACAGCCATGAATTCAGACATACGTACCGAAGGCCGTAATTGGGATGCGAGAATACAATCCGACCATGAATGGGTGACGGTTATGGGTCCATTACTTTATCTCTGATCGCTTCTTGTTCGGCCCAAAAGCGGACTAGAAGCCTAGTAGAAGGGCGTCAGGATCCCCCTGACACGAATCAGAGGAAGGCCCTCGACATATTCATCGGGCATAACTCGCATGCGGGTGAGTGACGGAGAATGCCATGATACTAAACCCTAACGCAAACTCGGCCTACGTATCATGTTACAGCACGGATAGCGATCCCGGAAACGGGGGTCAAATTATACTGTTCTTGTAATAGATCAGGAACAGTACAACTTGATCGATTGATCCCCAGTAGAACTTGAATGAAGGAAGGCTAGCTGAAGCTGAAGTATTACTGTAGATGCTGTACTCGTCATCAAAACGATACAGTTAACCAACAGGAACGATCAACGCACGCAGATGCAGACGTTTCGTCCGGAACCATGAGGAGAATACAAATTTCTCCTCATGGCTGAGCGCTGAAAGCGCTGAACGTTGAACACTCGGCCATCTCGGGGTAGCAGAAATGTCACAGTGCGAACCGTGTGATGTGCGTGACGCCTTGAATCGTGACCTGTCACAAGTGGACGATCTGCAAAGCCTGGTGGGTCCATCTGTTGACATTCCCGCACCCGTTACAGTATCCCTTCGCTTGCTGGTTTCATTATTTTCATATAACCGAAGATCATGAGCATGTGCCATACGGTGGATGGAGAGACGAGGAAGTTGCTGTATGTGACTTGAAATCCATAGGTTGATCAGGAAGTGGCCATCAACAACTTTGCGGCAAAACTTTTGGAGAAGCTGGCCTTCGACGACGATGGCGATACGATCATTTTTATCCGACGTGTATTGTACAGTATTTCCGCTCATTATCTGCAGAGTACATTCTATTGCACAGACAGACGTTTGCGCCATGAATCACAACGAGGTTTTCCCCCAGCTGTAGGATGACTGGCCGGTTGTTGAGTTCGCAAGACCGAGCTTCAAGTTGTCGCAGAGGCAATTGCTGCGTATGTGGTAAACAAGATTCGATTGAACTCCTTGGATCTTCTGCTACTCACCGCCGCCATCCTTCGCGGTTACGATGACTGGCACGAACCCCACAAAATCATCGTCACGGCGCCGCTGTTCAACAAGCAACATTTCCAACAATAGAAACTCGCATTCTTCGCTATATCCCTGTACTCCCAAGGCGCCATGGCATACGAATGCGCCTTCTTGAGGACAGAGTAGAAGTCCTGGTGTGCTTGGAGGCTTTTAAAACAGCTCGTGGTAAATTAAAAGCAGGAGAGCGCCATTTTAGATAGACGCACTGTTCCGTTCCAAGAGTAAGTTGATAGACTCGGAGTAGAAATACAGTAAGTACGATAACCCAATAGCCAAATATTTTAAGGATCCGTCTGATTATCACGTCGAAGGAAATTGTATAGGGCCTCTTGATCTTTTTTGGGGGGCAACCAGAGTTCGCCTTAAGAAAAGACCCGTTTACACCCAACCCCTACGGGTCCAGGGAGATGCCCTGCAGCGCCAATTAGTGATATAGCATCGTTCTGACGTATTATGAAGTAAACTTGCCCGTAATAACTTGTTCGCAGCACACGCAATACTTCCTCTGACTTGGAAACGAGCCATAAATGTTAGCCCCATGGAAATATTGTCCTGGAGTAATAAACGTACCACCTGCACAGAGAAACAGTTTAGCTGGCAGCTCGGCGTCACGCACGCATACCAAAGGGCCCACTCACTTAGCGTTCTCAGGGATGGCGTTACACTGCATATTTGGTATCTGCGTGCAATCTACCGCAATGAATGTTCCCGGAGTGTAGTTCGGGGTGAGCCCGACGAAGTTGTTGAACGTCTCCGACCAGGCCGACGTGAATGCCTTGGTCGTGCACTGGAGCACACGGTGGTCTATCGCCGGTACCTTCGAGTTCGAGGAGGCGAACGCGAACGCGGAAAGAAAGGAAAAGAGGAGGGCGCAACGACGCAGCATGTTAGCTGAGCGAGCGGGAGAGGGGAAAGGGAAACCTCGTGACTCCCCTCACATTTATGGTTTGGTGAAATAAATGATTCGGGGGTTGGGCGGAGCATTCAAGCTGTTGCGAACAATGCCCAAATAAAACATCGAAACATCCTCTTATTCCTCGCTCACGAGAATCCTCGGGAGAACCATATTTCTCTCTGGCAGCTGGGACCGAAATCGAGGCGCGCGCGCGTTTCGATGACGGAACGCCCATGTTGGTTGTCTGATAAGGAATATACCGCCGTACTGTAATTCTAGCGGCTACTCATGACCGCATCGGCCGCGACTGGCCACTACAAGCATGAGAGCAAGCGATACAACTCGACTACATACATGAGTTTCTCTGAACCGAGCTTCTCGCTGCATGTGCTTCCTCGGCCCCCTATGGGCGCGCGGGATCGTCCAGGTAGGTCGGTAACAAGGTCCCCATCGCCGGGCGGGGTAAAGGGGGACTTATGCCAACATGCTGACACCGTATTCGTTATTCCAGCGCTCAAACTTTCGCAGCATCTCGGGTGTGATCTGTCGCTTGAGCGCTTTCGCAGCGGCGACGAACGCGTCCTGCGAGACCTACAAAATTCTGAGATTAAAATGGAGGCGTCACGGAGAAGGTGGAACACTCACAAATGTTGCATTGATATCTTCTCGCATGGCAATCAATGCAGCCTCTTGGCACATGGCCGTGATTTCTGCTCCTGAGCACCCGCTCGTCTGTACCAACCAATTCAAAAACCAGAAGTTGTGGAACGGCGATTCAGATTCTGTGAAAGAGAAGGTGAGGTGAACGTACAAGGGCGGCAAGTGCATCAAGATCGAGAGCAGGTTCGACGGCCATGTTGCGCGTGCGGATGCGGAGAATGTCCATGCGACCAGCGAGATCTGGCAGTCCTACGTATAAGATACGATCGAGCCTTCCGGGGCGCATGAGCGCTGGGTCCTGACGCGGAGCATTTCAAAATGAGAAAGAGAGGAGAGGGCAGCAACGGAATGGGGAAGAATCGGTACAACTCACTAGCACCTCCGGCCGATTCGTTGCGCCGATGACCGTAACGCCTACCAACTCCTCTACGCCATCCATTTCGTTCAGCAGACTGAGCAGGACGCCCTCGTGCGTGCCGCTGTCGACGGAAGAATTAGAGCGTGAGGACGCTAAAGCGTCAATTTCATCCTGCGCGCTAAGTATCTATGCATACGTAGCAAAGCGAAGCGAGAGGAACGTACAAAAAAGATAATTGATGGAGCCGCGCTACGAGCCCTGCGGAAGATCTCTCTCACGGCACGCTCCGATTCGCCGACGTACTTATTCAACAGCTACGGAACAATCAGCGATTTTTTGCCGACAAGACAGCCGCCGCGTTCACCACATTCGGTTTTATGCTTCAACCGTGAGCTAAAAATAAATGCTCACCTCTGGCCCGCGAACAGCGACAAAGTTCACGCCACTCTCGGCAGCGATTGCGCGCACCAGCACCGTCTTACTGCACCCGGGCGGCCCGCACAGCAACACGCCCTTAGGCGCGCGCACGCCGAGACGCGCGAGCCTCTCCCGATGCACGAGTGGCCATTCGACGCACTCGCGCAAGCGGGCAATGGTGCTCTCTTGCCCACCGATGTCGGAGAATCGGACCGGAGGCGCGGCGATCGCGTGCGCGCGCAACGTGGACGGGCGGACGGTGGGGAGCGCCGCGACGAGGTCCGCTGCGGTTAAGGTCGCAGTCTCTGCGGATTGCTGGGGTGATGATGATAAGAAGCGCTTGATGGCGAGTGTTCCTGCTTCGCGGACGACTGCCGCTAGATCCGCGCCAACGTAGCCATGCGCGCGGGATGCGGTCGCGTGAAGTTCGTCCGGCGTGATTCCGTGAGGCGTCTTTTCCAAAAGTACGTTCAATATCGATATGCGCGCGTTGAGATCAGGGACTCCTGCAAAACAGATAAATGCGGGCGTTACATTTTCAGAAATGCATCCTGTTCTTTCTCACTGTAATGAGAAAGGGTGAAGAGACCGACCTATTTCGATCTCGCGATCGAAGCGTCCGGGACGACGCAGGGCAGGATCTATGGCGTTTGGGCGGTTCGTTGTTGCGACAACCAAGACACGCGCGTCTGTGTGGTCGACGCCGTCCATTTCAGTAAGTAGCGTTGCGACAACGCGCTTTTCGACTTCTCCCCCGGCATCGTCTACGCGGCGCGGGCATATCGCGTCGACCTCGTCTAGTACGATGATGCACGGTGCGCGCGCGCGAGCGCTCGCAAAGACGCGTCGTAGGCCCGCCTCTGTCTCACCGTGGTACGCAGAAGTTAATTCAGGTCCGTTGACTATGATGACTGACGAGCCCGTCGAGGCGGAGATTGCTCGTGCAAGGTGTGTCTTTCCCGTCCCAGGAGGGCCATGGAGGAGCAACCCGCGAGGGGGCTTGAGGCCTATAGGCAGACAAGTTCGGGGCTGGGCAGTCTTAGCAAGGAATTGGAACTCACGAAAGTGGCGGAACAGCTCGGGCCGCTGGAAAGGGATTTCGATGAGGTCACGAATTTGAGCGATTTGGTCATCTAGCCCTCCAACGGCTGTGTAGGCATCAGTACCTTGAGAAACCCCGACATCAAGCTGATGCACGTTGTTAGATAGAACAAAGAATGGAGGGATGAGATCTTCTACATTTAGTGATTTTGATTCAGGGACCTGTACACTATCGTCTATTGCCACGATGGTGTCCCAGTCTACAATATACAGGCGAGCGGCATCATCCATGCTTAGCGCCCCGAGGCTCTCCGAGATGTCCGAGCTTCTCGTTGACACGGTAGCAACAGAGAAAAGGTGCATTCTGCCTTCATATTGGATTTGTACGACTTGCGTGGACAATACATACTTGAGGTCCACTGTCCGACATACCCGATGAATGTTGACGATAGCCACATACAACAAGTGATCTCGCACCCAAAGATTCGCGTAGAAGAAGACGGAGCCAATCTCTTTGTTTGACCTTTTCAGATGTTTTTGGTGAGAGAGATGCAATGACAGGTGCTCCATTGATATCAATTTTGCAAAGCCGCACAGTGTCCGCGTGATGAACCTCCTTGAGGGAGGGTAACCACGCAGGGCGAGTCGCGGCATTTATCGAACTCAGATGGAATATCACTGCTTTGGAACCCTCAGAAATGCGGGCGGTGAGCAGGAGGGTTGTGGCGAGCTCCACAACTACCAGGACGAGATGATGACCAAATCCTTTATCAGTTAATTTGCTCACCATCACTTGCCAAGTCTGATGACGGCCATATCGTGCCAACAGCGAACTGTCTCTAGATGGAAATCCAATAAATTTTTGACACCGCATTTTCGACAGGAGACGCACGGAGACCCGCTGTTGGCATATTTCCGAGGTAGCCGTCAACACGACCACATCACCCGCAAATAATTTCGCTAGTTTCATGGCATGATTGCTGAGAAAAATACGTCTCACAGCACGGCCTCTAACGTTAACTTGATCCGCGGTTCTGACTGTGAAAGTGTTGGAGGAGAAATCGGCCATGAGCCAAGCGGCGTGAGAAATGTCAGAGGCGGTGCACGGCTTCGCCAGCCTGGCCCGGTCCTTCAAGGTGCTTCCTCTCAGTTGCAGCCAGGTTCTGCTCCTTCTTTCCCGACTGCACCCGCTGTAGTCCCCCACTTTCTTTATTTCCCAGCCTCAACTACCTGGACCCCATCATGGAAGCCTCTTTTATTGTTCTCTTGTACCGCTACTATCTCTTTGGTATGTCGTCCGACCAACTCACCACCATGTCCTCCTACTGACAAAACCTCTCCTCACCTCAAGTTATTGCCATCGTTTCCAGTGCCATAATCTGCAGTGCAGCCACATGGAACTTGCCCATCTCACAGAATGCCGATTTTCACGGTAAGATAGCCGTAGTACCGCAATAAAGTTGCATCCCCACTCATCCCCAATTCCAGCTCAGTTGCATATTGACGTCTATATGATTTTCCTTGGTGCCTTCAGTTTACTAGTCGTCATTCCTATGTGAGTTGTCAAGCTTACCCCTTTCTCCTCCTGTATCGTCATCGCCGCCATACTAGGCTCTTCATCGACATCTTCTCACATCGAGCCTTTACTGGCCGTGTTTGGGTGGAATGTCTCTGGGTCGATTTTCTTTGGCTCCTGCATCTCGGTGCGCATTGCCTTGATTTGCGTTTCTGAAGACTTAGTCTATGCTCCAGTGGGTGCTATCCTCGTAACAACCAAATTTCCGCATGACATGTGTACACCTCAAGGCAAGGACATGTACTATCCGTAGGGTTGACTGCCTAATGACCTGACACTTCCGTAGCTGATCTTATCGATGGCAATTCTTGCGCGTCCGCGAAGCTCCTAATGGCCTTCTCTTGGATATGTACCATCAATCGTGAGATTTACCCTCAGTTGAGTTGTAGCTTTGCCGCTGACATTACCCACCTGTAGTGTTCATCTACCTTGTTTTCCTGGTGATCTCCTCTGTACTTCATCAAAAAGAGGATGTTTCTGTCTGGAACGCTCAAGTACGGTCGTATCCGTGGTACTTCAACTTTTATTGCCATAAACTCGGAAGCTCCCCCGAAATAGCCGCGCCCCACCACGATGCGCCTATCTCAGCACCCCAACCCCAGCGCCCCATTCTCCTTCTGAGGCGGTCTGTGTTTTCTTCACTGTCCAGGATCGGACGTCCGTCTGATCGAGAGTCCGGGATCACCGAGCGTTCTACGCGGCAATCGACGACGCAGCAGGCGATGCCAGCATCCATGCCTTTTACAACGTTTTACCCCTCGCACGTCCAAGCCGCTTTGGGACCCACGGTCGAACCCCCACGGCTCTTCATCCCTTCAGGCGCTACCCATTCCCAACATTTACGCAGCTCGCTGGCCGATAATGGTGGACCACCACCATTGTTGAATTGGCCTCGCCCAGATATCATGTCTCACCCACCACCAAAACGGACGGTAGTTCGGAACAGGGTGTCCCCTTCTGAGCTTCCGTCTGCCTCCTCGGCCCCGCGCGAGACGAGGGAAGGTCGACCGCCGAATTTGCCGTAATTTGACCAAGGTATTTCCGGGAACCTTGTCCTGGGCATGTCTGAATACGGCTTGTACGATCATCCTTATTACGTTGAGTGGAGCGCAAGTGGGGGTTTGGTCGCATTGTACTTCATAGTTGGGTGTCCCTGTGAACACTACCTCTGTCTGGGCGCTGCGCGCTCGTCGTCCATTCGTTACTATGTTTCCATGCTGGGTTGGGTTGTCTTGCGTAGGATAGGGTATATGTTGTATGAAATGGGTTGGTTTGAAGCACGGACCAGTGATTTGTAATCGATTGCGGGCTCATTGTCTCTCTTGTCTTGTACTGCATTGTCTATGCATTACAGCAAACAGGTAGAGATGGAGACACTCGCCTTGGTTAATTATTCACCAGCAGCATTCTTCCTATTTGCCCATAAGGAGTTACAGTATCTCGTTGTCTACCTCATGTTCATTTCTCCCTCTATCCTTCGTTCCCTCACCCGCACCCCTCTCCTTGAACGCTCGTTCTCCGTTAGAGAGAATGTCCAGTCGGGCTCTTGAACAGGGACTCTCTCGGACACCCTCTCGCCTCCTACTGCCAGTGATCGGTAGCCCATTCCTGCTCGTCCGATTTGTCGTTTTCTGTCAGTGCGAGAAAAAATTCTTTGCTGCGTTTATGATCACCTACTTACGCTGCAGTAGGCCTATTAATTTATATGAGCTTGACTGCGCTGGTATTCGCAGCTTGGAATGTGGGCGCGAGTCGGGCAGCTGGAGCCAATGGTGAGCGCACCTCAATCTCGGTTACCTTCAACTACTAGCTGGGTTTCTGACCGAACTGGTAGTTGATGGCGCGACTGTCTTCCTAATTTTTAACGGGACTGTCATATCCCTTTTAATCGCCATGTATGCATCTCACCCCACTCAACAGTCAATTTGCTCACGCACAATCCCCTTTTGTTCCCCTTAGGGCATTGGCGGGAAATAAAACGTCGCGGGTCGCGTTCGAATGTGCTTGGACAGGGATTTTCACGTTGCTGCAAATAGGTCCTGCTCCTACTCCTACGTTGTGCTGGTGTCGTCGCTGAAACAATTTCCTCGATGTATGACAACAGCCGCAAGCATCTTTGTCACGTTAAGCGGCCCTCCATCGTTCTGTAACGCAAAGGGACTACTTTCAATCTGCGCTTCCTTCATCATCCTCGTTCCTATTTCTTGGGTAGCAGCGACCTTGCGTGAGTCTCTCAGACTTGCAAATCCTGCTTGTGCTGACTCAGCCTTTCTCCCTCCTTATTTTTTTTTCAAGTGCTCGGCTACTTTATCACGATTGTAGCGCTATGTGTTTCCCACTTGCGCATGTTCTCGGAGCTATGGTCTACATCAATCTACGACATAGCATGGTTCGACGACGGGAAAAGTAAACACACCCTTCCCCCACAACTTCCCCCTCTCGACACGTCCATGCGGTTCACCGTAACCCCCCCGGTTTTTCATGACGAAGACAGTGATCCAAACGCGCGGAACCAACAACTCAGAGCCGACCCCAATCCCAATCGTGGTCTATCGTCGACCTCAAACATCTGGTGGCACCGTATGACCCGCGGTCAGGCGGGCCGCGACCACCCGTTCGCCATCCGCCGGTGCGGAGAACGGGCTGCCAATCACTCAGGGCGAGTTCCACCATCAGCAGCAGCTGCCAGGAGGAACGATCGGGACGAACGAACAGTGGTCTCGACCATTCTTCCATATTACCAGCCTCAGTATGTGAACGGGTGGCAACCACAGCAGCAGGAGAGTTTCGCTGTCGCACCACGCCGCACCATTGACCCGGGCCCTTCCAACATGGTGGACGTGGTGCTTAACGAGGATGAGCCTGTCCCGGTGGGAGATCGGTCCCAGTGGGTGCATGCGGTGCAGTCTCCCGGACCTTACATCCCACGGCGATCATCGCGAAGAGCTAAGAGGAAGTAATTGTGTACTTGCTGCCCCTTGTGTTTTGACTGCTAGTCGCCATTGTTTTGTATATCACGATCACCCATGCGGTTGCCCCTCCCTTTCATATACGTAGCGTAATGACCGCTCTACGAAGCGCAGAACCAATGTAGCAATATTATATACGGTACAGTACATGTAAACTTGGAACACAAGATGTTAGTTAGGGAATACATCATTAGAGTAATACTATTGTCATGAAGAAGTTGGGCTTGGAATGGAGTCAAGAATTGAGGCATGTGTCTCTAATTGTCATTCTGCTCTTGTCGCCTCTGCTCCGAACAGCCCGAGCGGATGAATTCAAATGTAATTCTTTAGGCGCTCCGACGTGCCTCGTGCAATCCGTTCTGGCCTTGCGCAACACGGAGATTCATTGTAGAAGTCATACAGCACCAGGCTTCAGGAGCATACCCCTCAAAAACTAGTTCGAGCAGCATGTTGTTGTTGTTAAGGAGGATCTGCAGTGCTCGAAGGGTGCCTGCCTCACTGTTAAGCGGTATGAGTGGGAGGGAGCGCCTATATCCTCACCACCAACGCTGGCTTCATACAACAACCGGTAGAAGCACGGGCAACGCGTCCTCGTCGAACGTTTTCGCGCTGGCATTGGGGAGTGTTGCGCTGGGCCTGGGCTACTATGTTGGCGTGTATCGTGCCATCGAAACTCCCCCACCGAAACCTGTCTACGGTACACCAGAAGATTTCGCCCACGCAATAGAAGAACTCAAAACGCTGTTCTCGGAGGGCGCGGTGGTGACGAATGACGACCAGTTGGAGGCTCATGGGTTTTCGTCCAATGCGTATCACCCTGGTACGTCTGTCCGTGCAAATCCTCGGACTGTAACCCCTTGGTTGGCTGACGCTGGAACGTTGTTTGGATAGGGTTTCCGCATAGCGTCGTAGTTTATCCGGACTCGACGGAAGATGTCGTGAAGATTGTTAACGTTGCGAGGAAATACCGCATGCCCATCGTCCCTTACTCGGGTGGAACGAGCCTGGAAGGTCATTTTGCAGGCGTGCGTCCCCTCACACTACATTACTGCACGACCGTTTTCCCAACCTATCGTTCGTCCTGCCTCGGCAGTGGAACGGTGGGGGTATATGCATCGACATGTCTGGAATGGATAATATTATCGCTATTCATGGTGCGTCCCCCCTTTTCAATTCTGCGTTTCCCGCTGTTGATCTGAGAAATCCTGTCCTTCTAGAAGAGGATTCGGACCTTGTCTGCCAGCCGGGCGTAGGATGGACGGAAATCAACGAGACTTTGAAGGAGAAAGGCATTCCACTGTTCTTTCCTGTGCGTGCCATAGGCCGGAGGCGCCGATGATTCCTTGGTCCCTCACGCACATCCACAGCTCGATCCTGGTCCCACGGCGACTATTGGTGGCATGCTCAGCACTGGCTGCTCCGGGAGTCAGCGCGATCCTGTTAGTTACTTCAACATTTGCTGATCTCCGCTGTTCCCAACAGCCAACGCGGTCCGCTACGGCACAGCGAAGGGAGAATGGTTCCTGAATGCGGTCAGCAATACATGCTTTATTCTTCAAAATTTTCCCGAAAGCTTTGGCGGCGCGTACGCTGATATTTTTCCCCCTGGCAGACTGTCGTCCTTCCCTCTGGCGAGGTGATAAAAACGAGACGTCG
The DNA here is from genome assembly GCA_015178965.1 of Russula ochroleuca. NCBI lineage: Eukaryota > Fungi > Basidiomycota > Agaricomycetes > Russulales > Russulaceae > Russula > Russula ochroleuca. Next base: position 132,648 of record WHVB01000040.1, on the reverse strand, counting down.
ATCGCGCAAGTCGTCGGCCGGATTCGACACGACCAAACTATTCATCGGCGCAGAGGGAACCCTCGGCATCGTCACGGAAGTGACCATCCGCCTCGCACCCGTAGTCCCAACCACCGTCGCCACCGCGCGATTTCCTAACATGCGCAAGGCTAGTGAGGCCGTCATCGAAATCATGAACACGGGAATTGGCATTCGTGCGCCGCTCTCCCCCCCATTTCTACTCTTTCTTCTCGGTTTCTGATGCTACTCGAACTCCTTCCCTCTCACCTCCATATTTTGCACAGAATGTATCGAACTCGTCGACGCTGCGTTCATGCGCGCCACGGTGGCCGCGGGCAATCCCGCTCGCAAGTACGACATCGCCGACCACCTGTTCTTCAAACTGCAGGGCGCGACGCCTGGCGCGCTATCCGAGTCCGTGGAGGTGGTCAAGAAGATCGTGAGGAAGCACGGTGGGGATAGATTCTGGCCTGCGAAGACGCAGGAGGAAGCCGAGGCGGTGTGGACGGATCGGAAGAACGGGTTGTACACCGGTCTGGCATATGCAGGCGAGGGAGCAAAGGCCTGGACAACGGACGTATGGTGCGTCAAAACGTCAACTCATCATTTCTCCCCCCGACCGCGCCCGCGAGAGGGGTTTTCAATCAACAGTCCTACAGTACTTTTGCGCGCGGGTGGTTCCTTCAACGGTGCCGGTGCTCACTTTTGAAAATGTTTCGCAGCGTCCCCATTTCCAGGCTCCCTCAACTCGTGTACGAGACCCAAGAAGACATTGAACGCTCTGGCATTTTGTATACTGTCGTGGGTCATGCAGGGGATGGTATAATCGTCTTTTTGGGAAGCCATGACGCGGGCTAATCAATCGCACAGGAAACTTCCACACGTTGCTTTTTTTCAAGACGGATGAGGAGCTCAACACCGTACGCGGTCTCGTGCACCGCATGGTCGAGCGTGCTCTCGCTCTCGACGGAACTTGTAAATATCATATGCCTCCACCGCGTATCGTTCCCTCACTCTGAAAACTTGCGCTTTTATTCCAGGCACCGGTGAGCACGGAGTCGGGATCGGAAAGAAGGAGTTTTTGGTCGAGGAGCTTGGTGAGGGCACAGTGGGTCTAATGAAGACGATCAAGCGGGCGATTGACCCGCTTGGGATCATGAACCCAGGGAAGGTGGGCCCCATCTGTCTCCGTTCTCAGACTGTTGCTTAAAGGACAAACTTCGACAGCTCTACCCAGATGATGATGATGTATCCCACCCCTGAGGGCGAGTAATCCCGAATATCGTTTCCTGTAATAGCAGCGTACATGGTCAAAATAAATTCACAGCATGATGGCTACTATTAGCTACAAAGGGCACGGCCAACCCTATCGTATATCACCTTTTCCCTCCTACAATAGAACAAGATAGATTACGAGGCCATTTTCATCTATCGTGCACCTTCAACGACCGCCGATTGCTCCTGGGCTGGCTGTGCTTGCTGCTGCTGTTGTCCGGTCCGACTGAGCGCGGCGCCGAGCGCCTGCGACCGAATGCTCAACCCACGCGTCTTCTCGATGACCGACTGGTATATCGGCAGTGCCGGGCGGTGGATCTCGATAACATTCTGCAGAGTAATGGTCAATTCAACAAAGGTCTATAGAAGAGGAAGGGGGGAAATTTTGCCTTTTCGAGGTCGATCTTGGCGTCAGCAGCCATCCGAGTGTCGCGGATGAGGTTGACGATCCATTTCTCGCCTTCATCCGGGGAAAGGTTGAGACGGGCAGAGAGGTCGCTTTGCAAAAAAGAGGGTCAGTTCTCTTTCTCGCCGCCTTTGCGAATGAAACATACGCGATGTCGATCCGCTGGTGAATGCGGCAGTACGCCTCACTGATGAGGTACCGGGCGTTATCAAGGAATTCCTCCCTTGTCTCGCTCAGGAAGAAATCATTCGCGACGACACGCTCCGCGAGCTGTAACTGACGCTGCGCGGCCTCAAAATCAAACTCAACGTAAAGTTCTTTGAGGAACTTGGTGACCGGGTCCGAATACTGATACTCTTCCAACTGCACGACCTTGACGACCTCCCGTATTGCGTGCCGCACGCGCGAGCTCACCGGCGTTGCCCCAGCTGCACTCGCCGCCTGCGACCTGCGCGAGAGCACGGCGGCGACGGCGAGGTAGCGCAGGACCCAGGGTGCGGCGGACTGGATAGTGTTGAGGTAGGCGGGTGCGAGGAATGTTTCGAGGAGGAGTGTGCGGCCTGCTGGGTGGTTGAAATATACGAAGAGGGACCAATGCACGAGCCAAGTGCGGGAGTGTAGCGTCCCGAGTGGTGGCTCCACGTGTGATGAGGGCGTTGCCCCCGCCGCGGAGGAAGTGATCGGGGCGGCGCCCGCACGCGTATCGAGGGTCTCACGTAGGGTGTTGAGCTCCTCAAGCGCCACGTCCCATTTGCCTGTGAGGATGTCCGAGGCGAGTTTGCCCCAGTGTGCAGAGGTGTTCAAGTCAGTGTCGGTGGAAAGCACGCGAAAGTGGTAGAGGTAATCGGCGGCGCCAGAGTAATTTCCGTACGTGTATTGAAACTTTCCAAAGTTGTATAACGCCGTGATTTGTTCAAGGGTGAGCTGAAAATTTTAGGGAGGGATTGTCGGAGTCAAGGCTTTTGAGCCCGTATAAAAACAGCATCACTCACACCGTAGTTATCCTTGAGATAGGTCAGGTTTTGGTTTTTGTCCTGACGTAGAGCCTGGGCAACATCTGGGTTCTCGATCACATCTAGGACAGCTTGCGCCTCTTGCTGAAGCTGCTCATTTATCGCCACTGCCTTTTCTCTCTTGGCAGCGAATTCTGGATTAAGCGTCTACGTTAGATGGAATATACAAGAGCAAAAATCGGAACCGCTTCACACCCTGTGGGACCTCGGAATTGGGGTTCAACTGCTCATAGAGAGATACGATGTAATCGACCATATTTGTGCCCTTTGCGAGTTCATATTGAGCAGCAGCGACTTGTTCTGGGGTGAAAAGACCACTTTCGTGAAGATGGGTGAGCAAAGGAAAGACGAGATGTCGATCCAAGTAGGGAATAATCGTCCTTGTGAGGTCGTACTCGGCCATTTTGGCTTTTGGCCAGTTTGCGAGTCAAAGAATAAGGCGCGACCACGTGCGCATATACCCGAGTCCCCCGACCGACTCGCGCACCCAAACCACCACACAATGACATCTGTCACAAGAAACCTGCCCTGGCTCATCAAAGACCTCGGTACATCGATAATAGGACAGGTCCGTACCTTCAAACGTGCTTACTTGCCATATGCCTCATTATGAACAGAAATGCTATGTCTCCCTTGTAGAAAATCTCAATATCGAGGATGTCGACTGCATCAAGTATTCATTATCCAAGGGACTTGGTGTCGGGATAGTCGTTGGCGGTTCGATAATGAAAGTTCCCCAACTTATTCTCAGTACGCTGCTCTCCTCCGTCCTCTACTCCGCTTACCTTCCACCTAGTCCTTAGAGCTCAATCTGCGCGGGGCCTCTCCCTAGCCGCCTACATCCTCGAAACATCTTCATATGCCATAACGCTCGCCTACTCCTCGCGGAATGCGTTCCCCTTTTCCACATACGGAGAGAACCTTTTCCTCACCATTCAAAACGTCTTCATCACCCTCCTCATAATCCTCTACGACCCTCCCTCATCCCGCCGACTCACAACTTCTCAGGCACCCAATCCCGCCGGCAAGCTCATAACCGCTCTCCTCGCCGTACTGGCAGCGAGTATTGCTCTTTTTACCGCACCAGCTGGTGCACTCGCAGTTGCACAGCTGTGCACGCTCCCTCTCTCCCTCTTTTCCAAACTCCCCCAAATTGTGCAGAACCACCGCGCCCGCAGTACGGGCCAACTTTCAACCTTTGCCGTTGTTTCCCAGATCGGGGGTTGCGCCGCCCGACTATTCACCACTGCACAAGAGGTCAACGATCCCCTCATGGCAGCCGGCTTCGCCCTTGCCCTTGTGCTCAACCTCGTCGTGGGCATACAGATGTATGCCTACTGGGGCAAGGGCAGTGGCGTCGGTGTCGTCTCGGGACACGAGAAGACGCGCGATGAGTTTCCGCTCGGAGGAGGGAGGGAGATTAGTAGCTACGGACGGGAAAAGGTCGACATCGTTGTGCAGCCCCAGAGCCCGTCGTACCCGCCAACCCATCAGCATTCGCAATCTGCCGCATACGGGCGTAAGTGGGCGCGCAAGGTTGACTAAACGCGCATGTTGTACGGGGCTCTGTGGCGTTTCGCTATGATTCATCCATCCGCATTTCAATCATCCCGACGATGGTTTTTTTTATGAGACTTCCTACAGTACGGATTTGCGCATCCAGGTCAATCTATAATATTGGTTTGTTCAAGGGTTGGAGTGGTTGCGTTCGAGAAGAAGGCGGGGGGACACGCTAGGGCGCTGTTCGCGGGTTCTCCGGCAGAGCCTGTTGGTCGGAGACGTGAGTAAAGGAACTGGCTTGCGGCTTGTGGTGACTCCGACTGTGAACAGGATTGAGTTCTACATGGCAAAAATGCACCTTGACAGATCTTCCTCCGCCGGCCTGGGTGGCTCGAAGAGCGTAGGTGTACCGTGGACCAAGCGAGCCAGTTGCGCACATGGTCTGATGGTTGACGATGACCCAGTTCGGAATCTATTGGCCTATTCTACACGACAATATCATACAAATGAGTTTGATCATGGTGATTTTATACTGTGACTGGTGTCTCGGGAACTGAATGACGAGTGTAAGAATGGCGGCTGGTAGTAGATGACGCCCAAACGTAAATGGGATAGAAACAGAATGCACTTGTCAATAGGGGTATTCAACATTCGCGTTTCGGTCGTTTCGAGCGGCCGTTTCGATGGTCGTTTCAATTTTATTTTTTAGTCCACGAAACAGCGTTTCAATTGTGATTACCTCGTTTCTGCACCGTTTCATTCGACGGAATTTCAAGCTCCGCCCCAGCTCTTCTGCTGCGACAGACCCGTCTAGTACTGCAGCGACACTGTGACTCACCCCTCAAATTCAATGCCAACTCAAACAGAACGGACGATGGCAACACACGCCTTGCCCTCATAACTCTGATAGCTGAGGCTGAGGCCCAGGTCTGATATTGGATCTGATTCTAAAGTACAGCGACATCGACGATCTGTCTTCCGACCCAGATGACTCTTGGCGATATCTGAAGGATCAGACTCAGTTGGATATGCTCAGCATAACCCAGGACAATGCGGCCGAGGATCCAGGTTATGACCGGGTGTTACTTCCATCTCGGCTTCCGAAGTTCGCCTGCTGAAGCTCTCCTAGCCGGACGATTTTGTCAAGGTCAAGTGTGCCATCAAGCGGCTAGGCTTCTCGTCCATCAGACAAGTCAACCACAATTCACATTCGCACCTGCCCCCCGGGCTCCAGCACGATCCAGGCCTCCTCCAGGAAAATGGAGGATGGCTTACAGTTCACATCATTGCGGAGGAGAAAAAGCTGTTGAGATGCAAAGACAAAATGCTCAACGCTCTCTCAGAAGAGAGGACAAATATCAAAAAGTTCGTGCGGGAGTCTAACCACAAGGCCCTACACAAACTCGAGAAGGGCAAGCGCCGTTGGGTGCGTCTGTGCAGTTGCGGAAACACCACCACCTCCACACAGACACAACAACATCACCGTTAGTGCCATCGTCGATTCCGTCATTACAAGAGGAAGGAGGTGACGCAGAAATGGAGGTGAGCATGTAAGAAGCGATGAATCTCAGCGGGGATGATGCTGGACGTTGGATGCTGATGAGCATGTGGGTGTGACACAGGCAAGCAGATTGTATAGTAGATTTACCAGCAAACCGAATCAATAGGAAAAAGACAAGGCACGTCAGGCCACGATCGATGATCGACAAGAACAGGTTGGAATTGTTCTAAAATGAGAGGCATTCAATTGAGAAGACGCTGTTGCTGTTGCTGTTGCGTGGCCGTTTGCTTGTCCAACTTCTACATCTCGTGGGTCGTCTGGGGGATGGTAGCCAACTATGCGTTGGGACTTGCGAGGCCAAGGGCAAGCGCGAGGCAGTTGAGGCTCGGGTTTGAAGCCTTGGGAGCTTTCTTTACACGAGCCATAGCAAGGATATAGCATTGAGACGAAGCACAGAACGGTGAAGCTCCAATCAATTAGCTTATCTACTTTCAAATTCAGATCACATCCCGCTGACATGCCGTCCCCTGCCGCCCTGCTCCGTTTCGAGAATTTGACGAAACGGTTTTGAATTTATCACATTAAAAAACGAACGAAACGGCCATCGAAACGACCGCTCGAAACGACCAAAACGCGAATGTTGAATACCCCTAATAATATTCACTTTTCCAACGAGAAACGGCAATGGGGTGACTGGCATGCTGTCGTGCGGCAACAAACTCCTCAATGATTTCCTGGACAGGCCCAGATGGGAGTGGCTCCTCGAAGAAAAGAGTTTGCAGGGCAGGCAACACCTCTGTCACTCTTTCCCTAGCGAGTTCTTGCAGGGCGGACGTGATACGTGGTGCGAATTCCCGGGATATGTAGAGACCCTTCACAGTGGTAAATAGATGTAGAAGTTCCAACCATTGGCTGCTCTCGACGTCGTCTTGCCAGTGCAGTCCCAAAAACCTATTCTCAAGGATGTAGAGGCGTTCCACCACGGGAATGAAAGTCTGAGGGAAGGACGAACTGCAGACCTGTGCCAGAGATGAAAGTTGCCAATCTGACTTTCCACATGACATTCCCAAGTGGAGCCTTCCGTCAAATGTCTGTGGAAGTGTAACCCAAGCGCCGGAATCGGAAAAGACCACACGTGCTTCATCTTGTGCCTTGAATTTTGGTGTGCGACTGATGAACTGGGTGACTTGTGGAGTGTTGAATATCAGTTGGTGGAAGAGGGTTATATCCAAGCAGTCAAGTAGAGGGGCATCGATCCGGGCCAGGAGGTCTTCCAAATACTCACCGACCCCCCTGAACTGCAACTCGGTGAGAACAGGGAGGAGACTGCGTGCCTGCGGGCGCGGATTTCGGCTGTCCTGGTCAGGGTGCCATCGAGGGGATTCAAATCTAACGAGGAGACTTTCGAGCCTGGTCAACACGGAGAGGCAAGTGGCCACCGCCTCGGGTGTGATGTACCCGGAATGAGGAATTCTCCAAAGATGAAGGTAAACAAGATGGGTGGCAGACAAAAGTAGTTTCGGTAATCCCGGGAATGGAATGCGATACAGGATAAGTGTTTGCAGTCGTGGTGCAGATCCACCCAAGAACGAGTTGGGATCGATCAGCACCGCTTCATAGCTTCATCTCTGGGCCGAAGCTGCAGACGTGTCAGTTCCGGGAATGGCTGCTGCATTGCTTCTATGACTTTTTCCATTTGCGAACTTGGATTATCGAAGAGATCCAATTCACATATTCGATCATTGTGCCCGAGCACTGCTATGATGTTATCCACGCCCCACATTTTGTGGCTATTGCCCCGTACGACAATAGGCAACAGTGGCCAGACGTCCAGCGTCTCCCTCACTGGTGTTCTGGCTGTGCAGTAAAGTCGCAGTTTCAGGCGACGTGGTGACCCAAAAACAAGGCTTCGCCATTTTCCGCACACGTGCACCAGCGTGTGCCACGACTCTATCCATATTTCATCCTCATAGAAATCGAATATTTCTAGGAGGGCAACGTCTGGGAGCATGTTGATTGTCACCCGGGCTACATCGCACTAGTCAACAGTCGGTGCAGGCTAATCTATAAAAGATGTACGTACATTGACCTCCCAGGATAAATTCCGTCCCGGTCTCATGATTTTCGGACAATGAACCTTCGAAATGGCCACGTACCAGAATTGATGGACCAGGGCGGCAGGGAAGTGATGTCGAGGTGATGGCGGGGTATGCAGGGGAGGCTGGATGTTCGAGACGCTCTTGATCAAAGCTATTCGAGGCTTTCTTAGTTACTTCAGTAATCCGGTGAGTGAACTCCCTTTGACATACCACAGGGAACTCATTGATGACGATTCAGCGTCGGGGGCGAAGAGATTGCACCCACCACTGCAGTTTTATACGATGCACAAACCCATCCCATGAGCTTGTGATCCTAGGAAAGCCCATGCGTCATATGCCATAACACTGAGACTGGATGAGTCCACTTGATAACAAAAGTCATTCCCCCACGGCATACGGCATATAACACCAACAGACGCTTATCTGTGGGGCAAGACTTGGTTAGTAGGTGTAATGCATGATGACTCATAATCCGGCCTCGGTCAGCGTAGTGCGTAGCTCCTTTGCAAGATGACCAGGTAATAGGCATTCCATAACCAAAAGAAGATTACGGCTGTTGAGGCAGTGCAAGCTCCGACCCCTCACAGGCCTCACACTTGGCGGCTGTTACGTATTGAGCAAGTTGGAGTTGACATGTTTTGCTAAGCCACCGAAGACCAGGTGGCGATTTCCCCCTCGATGGTAAGGTCGGCATTGGCATAGGGACTCCTGTGTTAAGCCCGCAGCGGGGCTTTGTGCACACCTGACAGTTTAGGAAAGTGTGCGGTCTGAGGCGTGCCGGGGCACATGTTCAGACTCCTGAGAGGTGCGTTGATTGTTATAGCACAATCACTAAGCTTCGAAGGCAAGGTCCGCCTTTAAGGACCTTAGAATGTAGATGGAAGAGTAGAGAGGAGCTGCACAGTGAACAGGAGTGAACAAGAGGCTGCGATTGCAAAGCAAAGTCGAGCTTAAGGCTCAACTGTTCGTACGAAGTCCTATATATACAGGTTCGAATTGTGTATGACTAATAGTCCTACAACCGATTGGTAAGTCGGTTTGTCAGTCCATCAGTCAGGCTCAGTCAGCATATAGTACAGTTAGTCAGCCAGCAGCGTGTATCAGTCAGCAGTACAGTAAGGAACCTCAGTCAGCCAGTCCGAGAGAAGAGCCACACGTGTATCGTACATGAGTCATGGGATCACGTGATCCCAGCCAGTCTGTTGGTCCATAAAACACCTCACCTCTCTCCATACTAGAGATGGAGCTTATCACCACCCTCCCCTCAAAGGAGCGCTTCCACGCGCTAATTGGATCCCTCGTTATCGCCAGGGACATAGTCATAGTCAGGGGAAGGGGAACGAGGGGCATAGGAAGGGCCCGCATTCTCGAACTCTTCGAGGACGACTTGGGTGATTGCCTGGCGCATGGCGATTCCCGCGCTACTGAGTTCCCCTTTGCAGAGGTCGTCGCATCCTGCATTGTTGTGGTCGTACTCTATCGTGCGCTCCTCCAAGGTGAGGTAGCGGGCATGGCGTTGGCGGGTGAGGTAATGGCCGTTAGCATGGCGGCAGCGACCTCCATAGGGACAGGTGTCCGGCATCTGATTCCGGAAGAAGCAATGGTGGCGGGGAACTCGGCACCATCCAGATGCCGAGATCAAACAGAGATGGTGGGGCGTTTCGCATTGGGTGGAGAGATGGTCGTACCACGGGCAATAAGAGCAGCGCTTGCGCTCTTCGAATTCCTCTTGGGCCAAGGCTTCATCTGTGGCATTCTCGCTGTTCCAGGAGACTCTGTGTCACCGCTGCTTACGCGACGATAACTAGTAGACTCGGGGTGGTAGTGACAAGGCTCTTAGCGGCCGCCTTCTGGCTAGGAGTGGGGAATAGATGATATTGCCGTCGTAAGACGGACAGGAGACTCAACTTAGCGACCTAGAGTCACTAGAGAGTCGTACTTATACTACTACAGGGTACAGGGTACGGGGCACAGGGCACAGGGCACGGAACATGAGAATACGGGGCTGCGAGTCACGTACATAGGGGCTGAGTCACAAGGCGACTCATGTAGTCCATCCACATCAGGTGAGGCGTATACGAATAGTGCTAGTCCGATCTTACCGCTACTCCGGGTCATCCAACTCCATCGGGTCGTCCGCATGACTGATATCCCCGTCGATCGAGGGGGGGAAGTCCCAGGGTCGAGGGGACGGTAACACTCTGCTACCCGCCCCTCCTCTTAACCGAGAGTCGGGTCGTGTTATGATGTTGGTGTGGTAGGGCACGGTATTATGCCGGGTGTGTTGGTGTTGCCATGCCAGTTCGCCCCTCTCTTCATCCTCCTCCACCAGTCCAAGGAGTCTGTCTCGTGTGTTGGCCCGGATGAGCCTTTGACAGACCACTTTGGTTCGGCCAACGTGGGCAAGTTGGTAGATGCTGAACTCAGCCCTCCTCTTCTGTGCGTAGGCCTCCAGGGCTTGGACCTCTTGGAGGCAATGTTAAGCCCGCAGCGGGGCTTCGTGCACACCTGACCGAAGAGGAAGGTGTGCGGTCCGAGGCGTGCCGTACCACGCGATCAGACTCCTGAGATGCGCGTTGATTGTTAGAGCACAATCACTAAGCTTCGAAGGTGAAGTCCGCCTTTAAGGACCTCGAAGGGTAGATGAAAGAGCTGAGAGGGCCGCGCAATAAACAGGAAGATACAAGGAGCTGCGATTGCAAAGCAAAGTCGAGCTTAAGGCTCAACTATCCAAATAGAGTCGTATATATACAGGTTCGAATCGTGTATGACTAATAGTCCTATAACCGATTGGTAAGTCGGTTTGTCAGTCCATCAGTCATGCTTCGTCATCGTATAGTACACTGTCAGCATGATGCGCGTATCAGTCAGCCAATTCAGAGTCATCAGTCAGCGGTACAGTAAGGAGTCTCAGTCATCCAGTCCAGTCGATGAGCCACGCGTGTATCGTACAGGGGTCATGGGATCACGTGATCCCAGCCAGTCCGTCGGTCCGTTAAACACCTCACCTCTCGCCGTACCAGAGGCGGAGCTTATCAGGCAAAGGGCCAATTTGCACTTGTCGGCTTCAAGGTTTCGAAGGCGAATAATATCTGCCTTCACTCCGTAGTCTCCCAGGTCTTCAATTGCCCTCTCCATCAGGCCCCCTATCATCCTTTCTTCCGTCAGCAATGTGAAATGTTTGTCATTGCAGTAGTTGGCGGGTGCCGCCCAAGATGCTGGAGCTGCCTCTAAGGCCTCCGCGTAGACGGGTCGCCCAGCTCCCATGGTTCCGTAGATGGTGGGCTCTCCCGTGATGTTGTCAATGCGGAAGCATATGAACCTTGTGTCCACCTTGATCTCTGGCTCTGCTTCGGTCGCTGGAATTTTGATGTGGGTGCGGTGGATCTCCGACTGGAATCTAATCCAGTCGTCGTCGGGATGTGTCTGTACGAGATCATCTACGTCGATCTCGAGGGTGTAGTGCGATGGGAAGCTGTGCATGGATGTGGCTGGGGAGGAGCTCGATGTCGTGCTCGATACGGAGGATAGTGGAGTGGCTGCACGGTGGACCACGTTAGTTTCGGGGTCCAGTATCAGAGGGTGGTCAGCCTCGTCCTATCTTTCTAGCATAAGCTGGGCTGCCGCCAGGCCACTTGGGGAGTAAAAGAGTCTTTCCCTCGCGAAGCTGCTAAGACCGCGGACGAGGTTTCGCGGGTCTTCTGGGTTGTTTTGGGGAAGCGTGCTGGTACGTGGGGGAATAGGCAGTGGTTCGGGGCTGGGGACCCGGCTTGGTCCGTGTATGCTGTATAGTGAGGGCGAGAGGCACAAGTACTCTTCGGGCCCGAATGTCACCACTGCTTATGCGACAATAATGTATAGACTCGGGGTGGTAGTGACAAGGCTCTTTAGCGGCCGCCTTCTGGCTAGGAGTGGGGAATAGATGATATTGCCGTCGTAAGATGGACAGGAGACTCAACTTAGTGACTTAGGGTCACCAGAGAGTCGTACTTATACTACTACAGGGTACAGGGTACAGGGTACAGGGCACTGGGGCACAGGGCACGGAAGACACGACGATACAGGGCTGCGAGTCACGTACATAGGGCTGAGTCACCAGGCGACTCATGTAGTCCATCCACATCAGGTGAGGCATACAGTCGTACATACTTAGTCGAGGCTTACCGCTCCCTTGGGCTCGTCCAACTCCATGGGGCTATCCTCGCGGCTGACATCTCCGTCGATCGAGGGGGGGAAGTCCCAGGGTCGAGGGGACGGTAACATCACCCTCTGGTTAGATGCAAGCGCGACCACGCATCGCGTAGCGGATGATCCCCCCCCCCCGTGGCGCTGTTCGTGGCGGTCGGCATCGTTGCCTGCGAGGTGTGCGAGGGTTTCTCCGGCGTTGGCAGTGCGGAGGCGGCGGCGGCAGTTAGCGAGGGTGCCGCGGGTCTTGGCTTCTTCGGCCTCGAGGGCACGGATGCGGGTGGCGATGTGGGTGAGCTCGGTGTCGATGTGGTGGTAGCGGCATATGTCTGTGTAGAGCCCCCAGTCCTGGGTCGTATCCTGGACTTCCAGTGCGAAGGCATCGAAGATGTCAGAGTCGCTGTCGATGGCACGGAGTAGCCACTTGGGTACTGGCGGATTGGCGACACCGATGTTCGAACTGGGCTGGGCGTAGACCTCTGTAGTGAAGACAGGGTCGCCAGGGCCTCCCAAGGTACCAGCAGTGCGGGGAACAGGTCTGTCGAGAAGTTGGATGTAGGGGGCGATGCGGCGGTCGTTAGTACCGGCTTGGAGGGGGATGGAGAAATAATGGAGTTGGCCATTATTCTCGACAAAGCCGGCAGGGGGTTCAGACTGGATACCCTGCGGAGTGTCCGCCCTCACGGGCTGGCTGGCCAGATGGCGGATTGTAAGGTCGGTGAGGCGGAGGGACTCAGTCTTGGTGTCGCATTTGAGCTGGAGGGTCCTGGCACCAAGGGCGAGGATGTCACGCTGATCCTTACTCTGCTCGAGCTCCTCAGCTTGTTCTTCGGCCGTGAGCCTAACGGCTTCCATTCGGTCCTCGGTACGCTTGGCGGTGAGGATGAGACCGCGGACCATGTGGAGGAGAATTGGAGTTGTGAGGGCGTCGGTTTGTCCCTCGACGAGAGTGCTAACAGCTCGGGGTGATAGGGGTATGGCTGGCTGCGTAGCGCCGACAGCGAGGTCCACTGCAAGCACCTGTGTTGCGTTAGTGGGCGCGGGGTCCTCAACAATAGGAAGGGCTCCAGTGGAACTGGTCGTCTGGTAGGGGGTCCTGGGGGCAGGGATGAAGAGGGCCTTGGTGGAGGCATAGGAGTCGGTGGGCGAGGCAGGGACATACTGGTAGTTGTCTTCGGCAGAGGGGATGGAGATGATCTGGTGGGACATAGTGGTTTGGGATGTGGGAGGAGAATGGTGGTTCGAGTCCTCAGGCCTCTCCTTTTATGTGGTTGTGCGAGGGGGCGTCTCTGGTGATATGACTCAACCAGCGTGGGGGCATGCACTTGATCTGCTGGTTCCCATGTGTTGTCCACGTCCGGATATCCCTTCCATTTGAGGAGATATTGCAGGGTTTTAGTTCTTCCGTAGAGGCGGTGATTAACGATAGCCTCGACCTCGTACTCGTGTTCACCCTCGATCAGCTCGGGGGGTGGTTTGATGTAATTGGGGCCGTGTTGCGGCATTTCGCGATAAGGCATGAGGAGGCTGGCGTGGAACACGTTGTGGATCTTCCAGGCGTTGGGTAATTGGAGCTGATATGCCACCGGTGATACCTGCTTGTTGATACGGAAAGGGCCGTGTCGCTTAGGGGCTAGTTTGGGGGTCTGGTAGGGCAGTTGGAGGTTCTTAGCCTCGAGCCAGACCTCTTGATCCACGTTGAACTGGGGTGGTGGCGTCTGATGGGCGGTGCGGTTGATAGCCTCAATCGCTTGTGCACGCCTCTCAAGGGCAGTCTGCTTCCTGTCTTCCACGTGTTGGTTAAGCGATGGAGGGGGGTCCATGGGGTGCAGGCGAGGTGTGTAGCCGAGGAGTGCTTCTGATGGGGCGATGCTGATGGTGGCGTTTTTGTGATTGTTGTGCACCGTGGTGGCTATCCCCAGCCAATTGCTCCAGTCGGTTTGGGTGCTGTTGGTGGTCAGGCGGAGGTATTGTTCTACCCACTGGTTTGTCCGTTCTGATAGTCCGTCTGTTTGGGGATGGAATGCTGAGGACACGTTCTGTTTGATCCCTAGTTGTTGGGCTAGTGCCTTTGCGAAGAAGGACGTGAACTGGGGGTCTCTGTCGGATATGACCTTGTCGGGTAGGCCGAACCACCGGTAGACGTTGTCGTAGTATAGCTTGGCTACCTCTTGCCCGGTGATCGTTGTTTTACAGGGGAGGAATACGGCTGCTCTTGTACATCCGTGGTCTACTATCGTGAGGATGGTGTCGTATCCGTTGCTGGTTGGGAGTTGGGTGATCAGGTCCATTGCTATGATTTGGAATGGGAGTGTGTCGGTTGGTGTGGGGATGCGATAGAGGGGTACTTTTGCTCGTCTCGTGAGGTTCTTGCTTTGTTGGCATTTGGTGCACCCTCTTACGTATTGTGCGATCCATTCGTTCATGTCTGGCCACCAGAAGTGTCGGTGGATGGTTATGATGGTGGGGTCTCGTCCTGGGTGTCCTCTGATTTCCAGGTCGTGGAATCGATGGAGGATTTCCTTTTTCAGGGTATTGTCTGGTGGGACGGCGATTCTCCCTTGTACACGCCAGTGCTTTAGGTTGTCATCGTTGTGTGAGTGGGTCATGGTTGCTTTGTGGCGTTTGATCCACTTTGCGATTTCGGCGGGGTACTTTCGTTGCATTGTCCCTATTTGTCATTCTAATTCCCACCATTCGTCTTTGGGGTCTTCGGTGGTGGACAGTCTGATGAAGCTGTCGGGGTGGAGCAGGGTTATGTCTTGATTGTCTGTCTCGCCTTTATCTACCCCTGGTGGTCTGGAGAGGAGGTCTGCCGAGGTGTGGAGTTTCCCTGGCACGTGTTGGATCTTTAGGTGGTATTCCTGGAGTTCTGCGAACCAGCGTGCTACGCGGCGGTTTACCTTGCGTGGGGATTTCCAGAAGGTCAGGTTCGCGTGGTCAGTGAGGACCGTGATCGGGATTGTTGATCCTGCTAGGTGGGGTCGCCAGTGAGCTAGGGCTTTCATCAGCGCCAGGAGTTCTCTCTTGTAGATGTCGTAGTTGCGTTCGGTTGGGGTGAATGTCACGGAGTAGTAAGCTATGGGGTGTTTGGTTGGTGAGGTTTTTCTGGGGTGTTTGTCTCCCTCTTGTAAGAGTACGGCTCCCACGCCGTATGCGGATGTGTCCGTGGCTAGGAAGAACGGTTTGGTGTAGTCGGGTTGATGTAGGATTGGGTTCTGGCACATGTGTTTCTTGAGGGTTTTGAAGGCTTTGATTTGGGCCTCTTCCCATGTAAATGGTGTTGCCTTCTTAGTTAGGTGGATCAGTGGTCTTGCGATCTTCGAGTAGTCTTTGATGAAGTATCGGTAATATCCTGTAAAGCCTAAGAAGGCTCTGATGTCTCGGACTGTTCGTGGGGGTTTCCAGTCCGCTACTCCTTGCACTTTAGCTGGGTCCATACGGATGGTATTGTGACCTAAGATAACGCCTAGGAATTCGACTTCCTTTTGTTCGAAGACACATTTCTCCGGTTTGAGGAAGAGGTCGTGCTTGTGCAGTTTGTCGAGGATTTGGTGAACTCTTGTTTGGTGGTATGGGAGGTCTGATCGGGTGTGTATGAGGATGTCGTCCATGTAGATTGACAGCCAGTCCTGCCGGAGTTCTTCTCTGAACAGCGCGTTCATCATGGTCTGGAAGGTGGCTGGGGAGTTGGTCATCCTGAAGAACATTACCTGTGGCTCGAAAAGACCATGGTTTGTGATGAATGCTGCCTTCCATTGGTCTCCGTCGCATATCCGTATGTTGTTGTATCCCCAGCGAATGTCGAACTTGGTGAACAGGCTGGCTCCTCGGACTCTTGCAATGAGTTCGGGGATGAGTGGAAGTGGTGTGGCATTTCGGCGGGTCCATTCGTTGAGCTTCTGGTAGTCCTGCACTGGTCGGAGCTTTCCGTCTTTCTTTTTGACGAAGAAGAATGGTGCTGCGAACTGGCTTTTGGACTTGGTGATGTATCCCTTGTCGAGGTGTTCTTGGAGGAATGTTGCGAGTGCTTCCTGTTCTGGTTGGGTTAGGGCATATACTTTCCCTGGCATGTTCTCTGGGTGGCCTGGTTTTAGTTCGATGGCGTGGTCCCATTCTCGCGGTGGTGGGAATTGTTTTGATTCTGCTTCACTGAACACAAAGGAGTGTCGGTGGTACTCCTTTGGGATTGGTAGGGATTGGGTCGCGTGTTTTTCGGCCAGCTTTGAAGCTAGCATTTGTCTGTCGGACGCTG
The DNA here is from genome assembly GCA_015178965.1 of Russula ochroleuca. NCBI lineage: Eukaryota > Fungi > Basidiomycota > Agaricomycetes > Russulales > Russulaceae > Russula > Russula ochroleuca. The sequence goes on along the minus strand of WHVB01000040.1, from coordinate 116,414 downwards.
TGGCTGTCACCGCTGCTTACGCGACGATAACGAGTAGACTCGGAGTGGTAGTGACAAGGCTCTTAGCGGCCGCCTTCTGGCTAGGAGTGGGGAACTGATGCTATTGCCGTCGTAAGATGGACAGGAGACTCAACTTAGTGACCTAGAGTCACTGGGGAGTCATACTTATACTACTACAGGGTACAGGGTACGGGGTACTGGGCACAGGGCGCGGGGCGCGGGGCACGAGGATACGGGGCTGCGAGTCACGTACATAGGGGCTGAGTCACAAGGCGACTCATGTAGTCCATCCACATCAGGTGAGGCGTATACTAATAACACTAGTCCGATCTTACCGCTACTCGGGGTCATCCAACTCCATTGGGTCGTCCGCGCGGCTAATATCCCCGTCGATCGAGGGGGGGAAGTCCCAGGGTCGAGGGGACGGTAACATCACCCTCCGGTTAGATGCGAGCGCGACCACGCGTCGCATAGCGGATGATCCCCGCCCCATGACATTGGTCGTGGCGGTTGGCATCGTTGCCGGCGAGGTGGGCGAGGGTTTCTCCGGCGTTGGCGGCGCGGAGGCGGCGGCGGCAGTTGGCGAGGGTGTTGCGGGTCTCGGCCTCTTCAGCTTCGAGGGCGCGGATGCGGGAGGCGATGTTGGTGAGCTCGACATCGGTGTGATGGTAGCGGCAGACGTCGGTGTAGAGACCCCAGTCCTGGGTCGTATCCTGGACCTCCAATGCGAAGGCATCGAAGATCTCGGAGTCTCCGTCGATGGCACGGAGTAGCCACTTGGGTACCGGCGGATTGGCGACACCGATGTTGGAGCTGGGCTGGGCGTAGACCTCTGTAGTAAAGACAGGGTCGTCAGGGCCTCCCAGGGTACCAGCGGCGCGGGGAACGGGGCCGTCGAGAAGTTGGATGTAGGGGGCGATGCGGCGTTCGTTGCTGCCGCCTTGGAGGGGGATGGAGAAGTAGTGGAGTTGGCCGTTGTTCTCGATAAAGCCCGTAGGGGGTTCAGACTGGATACCCTGGTGAATATCCTCCCTCGGGGGTTGGTTAACCAGGTTGCGGATGGTGAGGTCGGCGATGCGGAGGGCTTCGGTCTTGGCCTCACACTCGAGCTGGAGGGCCCTGGCGCCGAGGGCGAGGACGTCGCGCTGGTCTTGGCTTTGCCCGAGTTCCGCGGCTTGCTCTTCGGCCGTAAGCCTAACGGCTTCCATCCAGTCCTCGGTGCGCTTGGCGGTGATGATGAGACCGCGGACCATGCGGAGGAGAATTGGAGTCGTGAGGGCGTCGGTTTGTCCTTCGACGATAGCGCTAACGGCTCGGGGTGATAGGGGTACGGCTGGCTGCGTAGCGCCGATGGCGAGGTCCACTGCAAGGACCCGTGCTGAGTTAGTGGGCGCGGAGTCCTCAACAAGAGGAAGGGCTCCATTGGAACCGGTCGTCTGGTAGGGGGTTCCCGGGGCGGGGATGAAGAGGGCCTTGGTGGAGGCATAGGAGTCGGTGGGCGAGGCGGGAGCGTAGTTGGCATCTTCAATGGGGGAGAGGTGGATGGTCTGGTGGGACATAATGGTTTGGAGTGTGGGGAGAGGATATTGCTTCGAGTCCTCAGACCTATCCTTTTATGCAATTGCTCGAGCGGGCGCCTTTGGTGGTACTCTTCGATCAGTGCGGGGGCGTGTACTTGGGGGGCCGGTTCCCATGTGTTGTCTGCGTCTGGGTATCCCTTCCATTTGAGGAGATATTGCAGGGTCTTCCGCCTTCCGTAGAGACGGTGATTAACGATGGCCTCGACTTCGTACTCGTGTTCACCCTCGATCAGTTCGGGGGGTGGTTTGATGTAGTTGGGGCCGTGTTGTGGGGTTTCACGATAAGGGGTGAGGAGGCTGGCGTGGAACACGTTATGGATCTTCCAGGCGTCGGGTAGTCGGAGCTGATACGCCACCGGTGACACCTGTTTACTGATGCGGAAAGGGCCGTGTCGCTTGGGGGCTAGTTTGGGGGTCTGGTAGGGTAATCGGAGGTTTTTAGCCTCGAGCCAGACCTCTTGATCCACGTTGAACTGGGGTGGTGGCGTTTGATGGGCGGTGCGGTTAATAGCTTCGATCGCTTGTGCGCGCCTCTCGAGGGCGGTCTGCTTCCTGTCCTCCACGTGTTGGTTCAGCGATGGAGGGGGGTCTGTAGGGTGTAGGCGAGGCATGTAGCCGAGGAGTGCTTCTGATGGGGCGATGTTGATGGTGGCGTTTTTGTGATTGTTGTGCACCGTGGTGGCTATTCCCAGCCAATCGCTCCAGTCGGTTTGGGCGCTGTTGGTGGTCAGGCGGAGGTATTGCTCTACCCACTGATTTGTTCGTTCTGATAGTCCATCTGTTTGGGGGTGGAACGCTGAGGACACGTTTTGTTTGATCCCCAGTTGTTGGGCGAGTGCCTTTGCGAAGAAGGATGTGAATCGGGGGTCTCTGTCGGATATGACCTTATCGGGCAGGCCGAACCATCGGTAGACGTTGTCGTAGTATAGTTTGGCCACTTCTTGCCCGGTGATTGTTGTTTTGCAGGGGAGGAATACGGCCGCTCTCGTGCATCCGTGGTCTACTATTGTGAGGATGGCGTCGTACCCTTTGCTGGTCGGGAGTTGGGTGATCAGGTCCATTGCTACGATCTGGAACGGGAGTGCGTTGGTCGGTGTGGGGATGCGGTAGAGAGGTACCTTTGCTCGTTTTGTAAGATTCTTGCTTTGTTGGCATTTGGCACACCCTCTTATGTATTGTGCGATCCATCCGTTCATGTCTGGCCACCAGAAGTGTCGGCAGATGATTGTGATGGTGGGGTCTCGCCCTGGGTGTCCTCTGATTTCCAGGTCGTGGAATCGGTGGAGGATTTCCTTTTTCAGGGTGTCGTCTGGTGGGACGGCGATTCTGCCTTGTACGCGCCAGTGCTTTAGGTTATTGTCATTGTGCGAGTGGGTCATGGTTGCCTTGTGGCGTTTGATCCACCCTGCGATTTCGGCGGGGTACTTTTGTTGTGTTGTCCCTATCCGTCGTTCTAGTTCCCACCATTCGTCTTTGGGGTCTTCGGTGGTGGATAGTCTGATAAAGGCGTCTGGGTGGAGGAGGGTTAGGTCCTGGTTATCTGCTTCGCCTCTGTCCACTCCTGGGGGTCGGGAGAGGAGGTCTGCCGAGGTATGGAGTTTCCCTGGCATGTGTTGGATCTTTAGGTGGTACTCCTGGAGTTCTGCGAACCATCGTGCCACCCGGCGGTTTACCTTACGTGGGGATTTCCAGAAGGTTAGGTTTGCGTGGTCGGTGAGGACTGTCACTGGGATCGTTGATCCTGCCAGGTGGGGTCGCCAGTGGGCTAGGGCTTTCATTAGTGCCAGGAGTTCTCTTTCGTAGATGTCGTAGTTGCGCTCGGTTGGGGTGAATGTTGCGGAGTAGTAAGCTATGGGGTGTTTGGTTGGTGAGGTTTTCCTGGGGTGTTTGTCTCCCTCCTGTAAGAGTACAGCTCCCACGCCGTACGCGGACGCGTCTGTAGCTAGGAAGAATGGTTTGGTGTAGTCGGGTTGGCATAGGATCGGGTTTTGACACATGTGTTTCTTGAGGGTCTCGAAGGCTTTAACTTGGGCTTCTCCCCATGCAAATGGTGTCGCCTTCTTGGTGAGGTGGATTAGTGGTCTTGCGATCTTCGAGTAGTCTTTGATGAAGTATCGGTAGTATCCTGTGAATCCCAGGAAGGCTCTGACGTCTCGGACTGTTCGTGGGGGTTTCCAGTCTGCTACTCCTTGTACCTTGGCTGGGTCCATCCGTATGGTGTTGTGGCCCAGGATGACACCTAGGAATTCGACTTCCTTTTTCTCGAAGACGCACTTCTCTGGTTTGAGGAAGAGGTCGTGTTTGCGCAGCTTGTCGAGGATTTGGTGGACTCTTGTTCGGTGGTATGGGAGGTCTGATCGGGTGTGTATGAGGATGTCGTCCATGTAGATCGACAGCCAGTCTTGTCGGAGTTCTTCTCTGAATAGCGCGTTCATCATGGTCTGGAAGGTGGCTGGGGAGTTGGTCATCCCAAAGAACATCACCTGTGGTTCAAAGAGACCGTGATTTGTGACAAACACTGCTTTCCATTGGTCTCCATCGCGTATTTGTATGTTGTTATATCCCCAGCGAATGTCAAATTTGGTGAATAGGCTGGCTCCTCTGACTCTCGCGATGAGCTCGGGGATGAGTGGGAGTGGTGTGGCGTTTCGGCGGGTCCATTTGTTGAGCTTTCGGTAGTCCTGTACTGGTCGGAGTTTCCCGTCTTTCTTTTTGACGAAGAAGAATGGGGCCGCGAATTGGCTTTTGGACTCGGTGATGTATCCCTTGTCGAGGTGTTCTTGGAGGAACGTTGCAAGTGCTTCTTGTTCTGGTTGGGTCAGGGCGTACACTTTCCCTGGCATGTTTTCTGGGTGGCCTGGCTTTAGCTCTATGGCGTGGTCCCATTCTCGTGGTGGCGGGAATCGCTTCGATTCTGCTTCGCTGAACACGAATGAGTGTCGGCGGTACTCCTTCGGAATCGGTGAGGGTTGGGCCGCGTGTTTCTCGGCTAGCTTTGAAGCTAGTGTTTGTCGGTCTGTTGCTGTGGCGGTATGGATCTTTGTCGTCGTTCGCTTGATTCTGGCTTTGATGACGACGGGTAGTTGTTCGTAGGCGATCCATCCTTTTGCCCAGTCGATGACTGGTTGGACTGCGGCGAACCATGGGTAGCCTAAGATTACCTTCTGCTCGCCTAGGTTGGTGAGGAAGAAGCGCATTGTGCGCGTTTGGTCGCCCGTTCGTACGTCTAGGTCGGTGTAGTGGGTGATTTGTCCGTGGCGGTTCTGTGTCCCGTCTACGTTGAACACCTTGCGGGGTTCTGCCAGTTCTTCAATTGGTAGTTTGAGTTCTCTTGCATAGTTGGGGTTGATGAAGTTCTCCGTGGCGCCGGAGTCTAGTAGTGCAGAGGTTTCGGCCCTCTTGGACAAGGAGTTTAAGTATATGCGAATTGTCATTGATCGACGGTTCGATAGATACACGCTCCTTGTACTTAATGCCCTAACCAAGGCCGAACTGGTTAGGCGTCCTGAAAACCCTCTTCCTCGGCTGCTACTATCCCTCCTCCGAAATGCGCCGCTACTTGGTCTCGTTGGTCAGTGGACATAGCTGCCAGTCTGGTGGCTATTTCGTCTACTGGGTTCTTGTTAGTGGTCGTGGTGTCTGACATCCAGTCGACCAGTTGTGCCGTGGCTATGCGCGGTTTCTTCTTCCGGTTGGGGCAGTTGCGCGCGAAGTGTCCGACTTGGTTGCATTCGTAGCAGGCGCCGCGGGGGGCTCGGTCAGCGCCGCGGGGGTTTCTGTCGGTCGGTTGGGTTTGGGCGACGTTTACCTGATAGACGTTCCCTTGTTCGTCTTGCATTTGGACCGTCCTTCCTTGGGGGTTTCGGTTCCTCCAGTTGTTGTTTCGGTTGGCGTGTGCTCGGTCTGCATCGACGTCCATCGGGACGGGGGCGTTGTTTAGGTGGCGGGGGGCGTTGGTGGAGTTATATCCTCTGATATTGGGGCGGCTGGTTTGTTGGTTGGTGGGGTTGGGCTGTGCGAATCGATTCCATCTCGATGACGGTGGTCGGTTCGTGGTGCCTTTGTCCTGCTTGAACATCTCGTAGATGAGGAGTTGGGACGCCATGCTGTCGATTGCTCGCTGTTTGATCTCTGCATAGGTGTTGACCTTGGGGGGTTTGACTATGTCGTTGACGATGGACTTGGTTAGTCCTTTCAGGAAGTATCTGACAGTTGCGGGTGCCGTGAGCGGATATTCGGCCTTTCGGGCGACCCTTTCGAAGTCCTGAATGTATTGGTCGACTTCGGGCCATTTCATCTTCATGTTTTCGATCTGAAGGCGTGCTCACTCTTCGGCTTGGGTGTCTTGGAATTGATTCCGGAACTCGTTCAGGAAGTGTATCCAGACGTCAGGGACATCTTCAATGAGTGGGTCCAATCGGTCCACCCAGTCTCCTTGGTTGAGGGCCCATTCGTCCACGGTTGGGCCTTTGATGAACGTCAGCGCTATTGCTACGCGGCGGATCCAGGATTGGAGGCCGGGGACTGTGGCGTTTACGCGGAAGTAGTGTCGTAGTTCATTTATGAATTGGTCCGCTTTCGCTTGGTCTCCGTCGAACTCCGTAGGGGCGCTTCCCATGAGGCGGGCGTCTTGGTTTGCCGGGGGCATCGGTGGCGCGGCCGGGGGGTTGGGGGCTCCGGGGTTTCCTCTGGGGTTGCCTCCTCCCCCTCCAGGGTTGCCTCCCCCTCCTCCGGGGTTGCTTCCTCCCCCTCCGGGGTTTCCTCCTCCTCCTCCGGGGTTGTTACTTGGCTGTCGCTTCATTGCCGTGTCTAGCTTCTTTTGCACGGAGGCCACTATCTTGGGTTTGGTGGTTGTGGTGGCGGTAGTGGTGGTTGCTGTGGTGGTTGCCATGGTGTGCTCGTGTATCAACAAAGCGAACGGTCGAGTGTCGATGAGTGGGGAGTTTCTGATGATGGTGTTGGTATGGTCCTCTGTGGGTTCTTCGTCAGTGGTGGGTGAGTTGGGTTGTTGGTCTGTGGAGACAGGGGACGGGGGTCGAGTGTTGTCTTCGGCGTCGTCGTCGGAGTCAAGGGGAATGGGTAGGAATGTTCCTCCTTCGCGTCTGCGTCGGCGTCTTTCTTGTGCGTTCAGCTCGTTGTGGGCTTCGATGTCAGGTCTTCTGGGTCCTCGCACTAGTTTGAATCTATCTCTGTCTTCCTCGAGGTAGACTTGGGTGAGGAATCCTTTCTCGTTGTGTATCCAGACGTGGGTTCCGTCTATGCAGTCCTGTGCCTTCTTGGTCGTATCAGGGTGGTATAGTATTGCTATCCCGTCATATCCGGGGATGACTCCTTTGTCGATTCTGCGTAGGTGCGCGTTCTTTGGTGGTTTGTCGTCGTCTCCAAAGTCCGTGAGGTATTCCTTGGGTGGGGCCTCCGTGATGATAAGAAAGTTGAGTCTAATGTCACCGCTGCTTACGCGACGATAACGAGTAGACTCGGAGTGGTAGTGACAAGGCTCTTAGCGGCCGCCTTCTGGCTAGGAGTGGGGAACTGATGCTATTGCCGTCGTAAGACGGACAGGAGACTCAACTTAGTGACCTAGAGTCACTGGGGAGTCGTACTTATACTACTACAGGGTACAGGGTATGGGGTACTGGGCACAGGGCGCGGGGCGCGGGGCACGAGGATACGGGGCTGCGAGTCACGTACATAGGGGCTGAGTCACAAGGCGACTCATGTAGTCCATCCACATCAGGTGAGGCGTATACTAATAACACTAGTCCGATCTTACCGCTACTCGGGGTCATCCAACTCCATTGGGTCGTCCGCGCGGCTGATATCCCCGTCGATCGAGGGGGGGAAGTCCCAGGGTCGAGGGGACGGTAACAGTGGCGGTGTGGATCTTCGCTGTTGTCCATCTGATTCTGGCCTTAATGACTACAGGTAGTTGTTCGTAGGCAATCCACCCTTTTGCCCAGTCGATGACTGGTTGGACTGCGGCGAACCATGGGTAGCCTAAGATTACTTTTTGTTCGCCTAGGTTGGTGAGGAAAAAGCGCATTGTGCGTGTTTGGTCGCCTGTTCGTACGTCTAAGTCAGTGTAGTGGGTGATTTGGCCATGGCGGTTCTGCGTTCCGTCCACGTTGAACACCTTGCAGGGTTCTGCCAGTTCTTCGATTGGCAGCTTGAGTTCCTTCGCATAGGCGGGGTTAATGAAGTTCTCCGTGGCGCCGGAGTCTAGTAGTGCGGAGGTTTCGGCCCTCTTAAACAGGGAGTTTAGATATACACGAATTGTCATTGATCGACGGTTCGATAGATACACGCTCCTTGTACTTAATGCCCTAACCAAGGCCGAACTGGTTAGGCGTCCTGAAAACCCTCTTCCTCAGCTGCTACTATCCCTCCTCCGAAGTGTGCTGCCACTTGGTCTCGTTGGTCGGTGGACATGGCCGCCAGTCTGGTGGCTATTTTGTCCACTGGATTCTTGTTAGTGGTCGTGGTGTCTGACATCCAGTCGACCAGTTGTGCTGTGGCTACGTGCGGTTTCTTCTTCCGGTTGGGGCAGTTGCACGCGAAGTGTCCGACTTGGTTGCATTCGTAGCAGGCACCGCGGGGGGCTCGGTCAGCGCTGCGGGAGTTTCTATCGGTTGGTTGGGTTTGGGCGACGTTCACTTGGTAGACATTCCCTTGCTTGTCTTGCATTTGGACCGTCCTTCCTTGGGGGTTTCGGTTCCTCCAGTTGTTGTTCCGGTTAGCGTGTGCTCGGTCTGCATCGACGTCCATTGGGACGGGGGCGTTGTTCAGGTGGCGGGGGGCGTTGGTGGAATTGTATCCTCGGATATTGGGTCGGCTAGGCTGTTGGTTGGTAGGGTTGGGCTGTGCGAACCGGTTCCAGCGGGACGATGGTGGTCGGCTCGAGGTGTTCTTGTCCTGCTTGAACATCTCGTAGATGAGGAGTTGGGACACCACGCTGTCGATCGCTCGTTGTTTGATCTCTGCATAGGTGTTGACTTTGGGGGGTTTGACTATGTCGTTGACGATGGACTTGGTTAGTCCTTTCAGGAAGTATCTGACGGTTGCAGGTGCTGTGAGTGGATATTCGGCCTTTCGGGCGACTCTCTCAAAGTCTTGGATGTATTGGTCGACGTCGGGCCACTTCATCTTCATGCTTTCTATCTGAAGGCGTGCTCGTTCTTCGGCTTGTGTGTCTTGGAATTGACTCCGGAATTCGTTCAGGAAGTGTACCCAAACGTCGGGGACGTCTTCGAGGAGTGGGTCCAGTCGGTCCACCCAATCTCCTTGGTTGAGGGCCCATTTGTCCACTGTCGGGCCTTTGATGAAGGTTAGCGCTATTGCTACGCGGCGGATCCAGGATTGGAGGCCGGGGACCGTGGCGTTTACGCGAAAGTAATGTCGCAGTTCGTTTATGAACTGGTCCGCCTTTGCTCGGTCTCCGTCAAACTCCGTGGGGGCGCTCCCCATGAGGCAGGCATCTTGGTTTGCCAGGGGCATGGGTGGTGCCGCCGGGGGGTTGGGGGCTCCGGGGTTTCCTCCCGGGTTTCCTCCCCCTCCTCCAGGGTTGTTTCCTCCTCCGGGGTTACTTCCTCCTTCTCCGGGGTTGTTGCTCGGCTGTCGCTTCATTGCCGTGTCTAACTTCTTCTGCACGGAGGCCGCTATCTTAGGTTTGGTAGTCGTGGTGGTGGTAGTGGTGGTTGCTGTAGTGGTTGCCATGGTGTGCTCGCATATTAACGAGGCAAATGGTCGGGTGTCGATGAGTGGGGAGTTTCTGATGATGGTGTTAGTGCGATCTTCTGTGGGTTCTTCATCTGTGGTGGGTGAGTTGGGTTGTTGGTCTGTGGAGACGGGTGATGGGGGCCGAGTATTGTCTTTGGTGTCGTTGTCGGAGTCAAGTGGGATGGGTAGGAATGTCCCTCCTTCGCGTCTGCGTCTGCATCTCTCTTGTGCGTTTAGCTTGTTGTGAGCCTCGATGTCGGGTCTTCTAGGTCCTCGCATTAGTTTGAACTTGTCTCCATCTTCTTCGAGGTAGACCTGAGTGAGGAATCCTTTCTCGTTGTGTATCCAGACGTGGGTTCCGTCTATGCAGTCCTGTGCCTTCTTGGTCGTATCAGGGTGGTATAGTATTGCTATCCCGTCGTATCCGGGGATGACTCCTTTGTCGATCCTGTGCAGGTGTGCGTTCTTTGGTGGTTTGTCGTCGTCTCCAAAGTCCGTGAGGTATTCCTTGGGTGGGGCCTCTGTGATGATAAGAAAGTTGAGTCTAATGTCACCGCTGCTTATGCGACGATAATGTATAGACTCGGGGTGGTAGTGACAAGGCTCTTTAGCGGCCGCCTTCTGGCTAGGAGTGGGGAATAGATGATATTGCCGTCGTAAGACGGACAGGAGACTCAACTTAGTGACTTAGGGTCACCAGAGAGTCGTACTTATACTACTACAGGGTACAGGGTACGGGGTACAGGGCACGGGGCACAGGGCATGGATGTTAAGCCCGCAGCGGGGCTTCGTGCACACTTGACCGAAGGGGAAGGTGTGCGGTCCGAAGCGTGCCGTGACATGCAATCAGACTCCTGAGGTGCGCGTTGATTGTTATAGCACAATCACTAAGCTCCGAAGGTGAGATCCGCCTTTAAGGACCTCGAAGGATAGATGAAAGAGCTGAGAGGGCCGCGCAATGAACAGGAGAGTGCAAGGAGCTGCAATTGCAAAGCAAAGTCGAGCTTAAGGCTCAACTGTTCGTACAGAGTCGTATATATACAGGTTCGAATCGTGTATGACTAATAGTCCTATAACCGATTGGTAAGTCGGTTTGTCAGTCCATCAGTCATGCTCAGTCATCGTATAGTACACTGTCAGCATGATGCGCGTATCAGTCAGCCAATCAGTCAGCGGTACAGTAAGGAGTCTCAGTCAGCCAGTCCAGTCGAGGAGCCACGCGTGTATCGTATGTGAGTCATGGGATCACGTGATCCCAGCCAGTCTGTCGGTCCGTAAAACACCTCACCTCTCTCCGTACTAGAGATGGAGCTTATCACCACCCTCCCCTCAAAGGAGCGCTTCCACGCGCTTAGTCGGATCCCTCGTTATCGCCGGGGACATAGTCATAATCGGGAGAAGGGGAACGAGGGGCATAGGAGGGACCTGTGTTCTCGAACTCATCCAGGACCACCTGGGTGATGGCCTGGCGCATAGCGATCCCTGCGCTGCTGAGCTCTCCCTTGCAGAGGTCGTCGCACCCTGTGTTGTTATGGTCGTACTCGATTTCCCGTTCCTCTAGTGTGAGGTAACAAGTGTGGCATTGGCGAGTGAGGTAGTGGCCGTTGGCGTGACGGCGGCGGCCCCCATAAGGACAGGTGGCGGGCATCTGGTTCTTGAAGAAGCGGTGGTGGCGGGGGACTCGGCACCAACCCAACGTTGAAATGGAGCAGAGGTGGTGAGGCGTTTCACAGTGAGTGGAGAGGTGGTCATACCACGGGCAGTAGGAGCAGCGTTTACGCTCCTCGAATTCTTCGCGTGCTAGTGCGTCGTCGGTGGCATTCTCGCTATTCCATGAGACCCTACTGCCGGCACCTCCTCTCAATCTGGAGTTGGGTCTGGTCACTCTGCTGTAAGGTGCGATGTCGCGCCTATCTCGTCGGTGTTGCCGTGCCAGTTCTCCTCGTTCATGATCTTCATCCACTAACTCCAGGAGTCGCTCTCGTGCATTGGCTCGGATGAGCCTCTGGCGGACCGCTTTGGTTCGGCCGACGTGTGCGAGTTGGTGGATTCCAAATTCGGCCCTCCTCTTTTGTACGTGTGCTTCGAGAGATTGGATCTCCTTAAGGCAGAAGGCCAACTTGCGCTTGTCGGCCTCAAGATTGCAGGAGGCGGATGACGTCCGCCTTCACTCCGTAATTGCCCAGGTCTTCTATCGCCCTCTCCATCGAGCCGCCGATCATCCTCTCTTCCGTCAGCAAGGTGAAATACCGATCGTCGCGGTAGTCGGCAGGGGCCGCCCATGATGCAGGGGCGGCTTCCAGGGTATCTGTTACCGTCCCCTCGACCCTGGGACTTCCCCCCCTCGATCGACGGGGATATCAGCCGTGCGGACGACCCAATGGAGTTGGATGACCCCGAGTAGCGGTAAGATCGGACTAGTATTATTAGTATACGCCTCACCTGATGTGGATGGACTACATGAGTCGCCTTGTGACTCAGCCCCTATGTACGTGACTCGCAGCCCCGTATCCTCATGCCCCGCGCCCTGTGCCCAGTACCCCGTACCCTGTACCCTGTAGTAGTATAAGTACGACTCCCCAGTGACTCTAGGTCACTAAGTTGAGTCTCCTGTCCGTCTTACGACGGCAATAGCATCAATTCCCCACTCCTAGCCAGAAGGCGGCCGCTAAGAGCCTTGTCACTACCACTCCGAGTCTACTCGTTATCGTCGCGTAAGCAGCGGTGACATTAGACTCAACTTTCTTATCATCACGGAGGCCCCACCCAAGGAATACCTCACGGACTTTGGGGACGACGACAAACCACCAAAGAACGCGCACCTACGCAGAATCGACAAAGGAGTCATCCCCGGATACGACGGGATAGCAATACTATACCACCCTGATATGACCAAGAAGGCACAGGACTGCATAGACGGAACCCACGTCTGGATACACAACGAGAAAGGATTCCTCACCCAAGTCTACCTCGAGGAAGACGGAGATAAATTCAAACTAGTGCGAGGACCCAGAAGACCTGACATCGAAGCCCACAACGAGCTGAACGCACAAGAAAGACGCCGACGCAGACGCGAAGGAGGAACATTCCTACCCATTCCCCTTGACTCCGACTCCGACGCCGAAGACAACACTCGACCCCCGTCCCCTGTCTCCACAGACCAACAACCCAACTCACCCACCACTGACGAAGAACCCACAGAGGACCATACCAACACCATCATCAGAAACTCCCCACTCATCGACACTCGACCGTTCGCTTTGTTGATACACGAGCACACCATGGCAACCACCACAGCAACCACCACTACCGCCACCACAACCACCAAACCCAAGATAGTGGCCTCCGTGCAAAAGAAGCTAGACACGGCAATGAAGCGACAGCCAAGTAACAACCCCGGAGGAGGAGGAGGAAACCCCGGAGGGGGAGGAAGCAACCCCGGAGGAGGGGGAGGCAACCCTGGAGGGGGAGGAGGCAACCCCAGAGGAAACCCCGGAGCCCCCAACCCCCCGGCCGCGCCACCGATGCCCCCGGCAAACCAAGACGCCCGCCTCATGGGAAGCGCCCCTACGGAGTTCGACGGAGACCGAGCGAAAGCGGACCAATTCATAAATGAACTACGACACTACTTCCGCGTAAACGCCACAGTCCCCGGCCTCCAATCCTGGATCCGCCGCGTAGCAATAGCGCTGACGTTCATCAAAGGCCCAACCGTGGACGAATGGGCCCTCAACCAAGGAGACTGGGTGGACCGATTGGACCCACTCATTGAAGACGTCCCTGACGTCTGGATACACTTCCTGAACGAGTTCCGGAATCAATTCCAAGACACCCAAGCCGAAGAGCGAGCACGCCTTCAGATCGAAAACATGAAGATGAAATGGCCCGAAGTCGACCAATACATTCAGGACTTCGAAAGGGTCGCCCGAAAGGCCGAATATCCGCTCACGGCACCCGCAACTGTCAGATACTTCCTGAAAGGACTAACCAAGTCCATCGTCAACGACATAGTCAAACCCCCCAAGGTCAACACCTATGCAGAGATCAAACAGCGAGCAATCGACAGCGTGGCGTCCCAACTCCTCATCTACGAGATGTTCAAGCAGGACAAAGGCACCACGAACCGACCACCGTCATCAAGATGGAATCGATTCGCACAGCCCAACCCCACCAACCAACAAACCAGCCGCCCCAATATCAGAGGATATAACTCCACCAACGCCCCCCGCCACCTAAACAACGCCCCCGTCCCGATGGACGTCGATGCAGACCGAGCACGCGCCAACCGAAACAACAACTGGAGGAACCGAAACCCCCAAGGAAGGACGGTCCAAATGCAAGACGAACAAGGGAACGTCTATCAGGTGAACGTCGCCCAAACCCAACCGACCGACAGAAACCCCCGCGGCGCTGACCGAGCCCCCCGCGGCGCCTGCTACGAATGCAACCAAGTCGGACACTTCGCGCGCAACTGCCCCAACCGGAAGAAGAAACCGCGCGTAGCCACGGCACAACTGGTCGACTGGATGTCAGACACCACGACCACTAACGAGAACCCAGTAGACGAAATAGCCACCAGACTGGCAGCTATGTCCACTGACCAACGAGACCAAGTAGCGGCGCATTTCGGAGGAGGGATAGTAGCAGCCGAGGAAGAGGGTTTTCAGGACGCCTAACCAGTTCGGCCTTGGTTAGGGCATTAAGTACAAGGAGCGTGTATCTATCGAACCGTCGATCAATGACAATTCGCGTATACTTAAACTCCTTGTCCAAGAGGGCCGAAACCTCTGCACTACTAGACTCCGGCGCCACGGAGAACTTCATCAACCCCAACTATGCAAGAGAACTCAAACTACCAATTGAAGAACTGGCAGAACCCCGCAAGGTGTTCAACGTAGACGGGACACAGAACCGCCACGGACAAATCACCCACTACACCGACCTAGACGTACGAACGGGCGACCAAACGCGCACAATGCGCTTCTTCCTCACCAACCTAGGCGAGCAGAAGGTAATCTTAGGCTACCCATGGTTCGCCGCAGTCCAACCAGTCATCGACTGGGCAAAAGGATGGATCGCCTACGAACAACTACCCGTCGTCATCAAAGCCAGAATCAAGCGAACGACGACAAAGATCCATACCGCCACAGCAACAGACCGACAAACACTAGCTTCAAAGCTAGCCGAGAAACACGCGGCCCAACCCTCACCGATTCCGAAGGAGTACCGCCGACACTCATTCGTGTTCAGCGAAGCAGAATCGAAGCGATTCCCGCCACCACGAGAATGGGACCACGCCATAGAGCTAAAGCCAGGCCACCCAGAACACATGCCAGGGAAAGTGTACGCCCTGACCCAACCAGAACAAGAAGCACTTGCAACGTTCCTCCAAGAACACCTCGACAAGGGATACATCACCGAGTCCAAAAGCCAATTCGCGGCCCCATTCTTCTTCGTCAAAAAGAAAGACGGGAAACTCCGACCAGTACAGGACTACCGAAAGCTCAACGAATGGACCCGCCGAAACGCCACACCACTCCCACTCATCCCCGAGCTCATCGCGAGAGTCAGAGGAGCCAGCCTATTCACCAAATTTGACATTCGCTGGGGATATAACAACATACAAATACGCGATGGAGACCAATGGAAAGCAGTGTTTGTCACAAATCACGGTCTCTTTGAACCACAGGTGATGTTCTTTGGGATGACCAACTCCCCAGCCACCTTCCAGACCATGATGAACGCGCTATTCAGAGAAGAACTCCGACAAGACTGGCTGTCGATCTACATGGACGACATCCTCATACACACCCGATCAGACCTCCCATACCACCGAACAAGAGTCCACCAAATCCTCGACAAGCTGCGCAAACACGACCTCTTCCTCAAACCAGAGAAGTGCGTCTTCGAGAAAAAGGAAGTCGAATTCCTAGGTGTCATCCTGGGCCACAACACCATACGGATGGACCCAGCCAAGGTACAAGGAGTAGCGGACTGGAAACCCCCACGAACAGTCCGAGACGTCAGAGCCTTCCTGGGATTCACAGGATACTACCGATACTTCATCAAAGACTACTCGAAGATCGCAAGACCACTAATCCACCTCACCAAGAAGGCGACACCATTTGCATGGGGAGAAGCCCAAGTTAAAGCCTTCGAGACCCTCAAGAAACACATGTGTCAAAACCCGATCCTATGCCAACCCGACTACACCAAACCATTCTTCCTAGCTACAGACGCGTCCGCGTACGGCGTGGGAGCCGTACTCTTACAGGAGGGAGACAAACACCCCAGGAAAACCTCACCAACCAAACACCCCATAGCTTACTACTCCGCAACATTCACCCCAACCGAGCGCAACTACGACATCTACGAAAGAGAACTCCTGGCACTAATGAAAGCCCTAGCCCACTGGCGACCCCACCTGGCAGGATCAACGATCCCAGTCACAGTCCTCACCGACCACGCAAACCTAACCTTCTGGAAATCCCCACGTAAGGTAAACCGCCGGGTGGCACGATGGTTCGCAGAACTCCAGGAGTACCACCTAAAGATCCAACACGTGCCAGGGAAACTCCATACCTCGGCAGACCTCCTCTCCCGACCCCCAGGAGTGGACAGAGGCGAAGCAGATAACCAGGACCTAACCCTCCTCCACCCAGACGCCTTTATCAGACTATCCACCACCGAAGACCCCAAAGACGAATGGTGGGAACTAGAACGACGGATAGGGACAATACAACGAAAGTACCCCGCCGAAATCGCAGGGTGGATCAAACGCCACAAGGCAACCATGACCCACTCGCACAATGACAATAACCTAAAGCACTGGCGCGTACAAGGCAGAATCGCCGTCCCACCAGACGACACCCTGAAAAAGGAAATCCTCCACCGATTCCACGACCTGGAAATCAGAGGACACCCAGGGCGAGACCCCACCATCACAATCATCTGCCGACACTTCTGGTGGCCAGACATGAACGAATGGATCGCACAATACATAAGAGGGTGTGCCAAATGCCAACAAAGCAAGAATCTTACAAAACGAGCAAAGGTACCTCTCTACCGCATCCCCACACCGACCAACGCACTCCCGTTCCAGATCGTAGCAATGGACCTGATCACCCAACTCCCGACCAGCAAAGGGTACGACGCCATCCTCACGATAGTAGACCACGGATGCACGAGAGCGGCCGTATTCCTCCCCTGCAAGACAACAATCACCGGGCAAGAAGTGGCCAAACTATACTACGACAACGTCTACCGATGGTTCGGCCTGCCCGATAAGGTCATATCCGACAGAGACCCCCGATTCACATCCTTCTTCGCAAAGGCACTCGCCCAACAACTGGGGATCAAACAAAACGTGTCCTCAGCGTTCCACCCCCAAACAGACGGACTATCAGAACGAACAAATCAGTGGGTAGAGCAATACCTCTGCCTGACCACCAACAGCGCCCAAACCGACTGGAGCGATTGGCTGGGAATAGCCACCACGGTGCACAACAATCACAAAAACGCCACCATCAACATCGCCCCATCAGAAGCACTCCTCGGCTACATGCCTCGCCTACACCCTACAGACCCCCCTCCATCGCTGAACCAACACGTGGAGGACAGGAAGCAGACCGCCCTCGAGAGGCGTGCACAAGCGATCGAAGCTATTAACCGCACCGCCCATCAAACGCCACCACCCCAGTTCAACGTGGATCAAGAGGTCTGGCTCGAGGCTAAAAACCTCCGATTACCCTACCAGACCCCCAAACTAGCCCCCAAGCGACACGGCCCTTTCCGCATCAGTAAACAGGTGTCACCGGTGGCGTATCAGCTCCGACTACCCGACGCCTGGAAGATCCATAACGTGTTCCACACCAGCCTCCTCACCCCTTATCGTGAAACCCCACAACACGGCCCCAACTACATCAAACCACCCCCCGAACTGATCGAGGGTGAACACGAGTACGAAGTCGAGGCCATCGTTAATCACCATCTCTACGGAAGGCGGAAGACCCTGCAATATCTCCTCAAATGGAAGGGATACCCAGACGCAGACAACACATGGGAACCGGCCCCCCAAGTACACGCCCCTGCGCTGATCGAAGAGTACCACCAAAGGCGCCCGCTCGAGCAATCGCATAAAAGGATAGGTCTGAGGACTCAAAGCAATATCCTCTCCCCACACTCCAAACCATTATGTCCCACCAGATCATCCACCTCTCCCCCATTGAAGATGCCAACTACGCTCCCGCCTCGCCCACCGACTCCTATGCCTCCACCGAGGCCCTCTTCATCCCCGCCCCGGGAACCCCCTACCAGACGACCGGTTCCAATGGAGCCCTTCCTCTTGTTGAGGACTCCGCACCCACTGACTCAGCACGGGTCCTTGCAGTGGACCTCGCCATCGGCGCTACGCAGCCAGCCATACCCCTATCACCCCGAGCCGTTAGCGCTATCGTCGAAGGACAAACCGACGCCCTCACGACTCCAATTCTCCTCCGCATGGTCCGCGGTCTCATCATCACCGCCAAGCGCACCGAGGACCGGATGGAAGCCGTTAGGCTTACGGCCGAAGAGCAAGCCACAGAACTCGGGCAGAGCCAAGACCAGCGCGACGTCCTCGCCCTCGGCGCCAGGGCCCTCCAGCTCGAGTGTGAGGCCAAGACCGAAGCCCTCCGCGTCGCCGACCTCACCATCTGCAACCTGGTCAACCAACCCCCGAGGGAGGATATTCACCAGGGTATCCAGTCTGAACCCCCTACGGGCTTTATCGAGAACAACGGCCAGCTCCACTACTTCTCCATCCCCCTCCAAGGCGGCAGCAACGACCGCCGCATCGCCCCCTACATCCAACTTCTCGACGGCCCCGTTCCCCGCGCTGCTGGTACCCTGGGAGGCCCTGACGACCCTGTCTTTACTACAGAGGTCTACGCCCAGCCCAGCTCCAACGTCGGTGTCGCCAATCCGCCGGTACCCAAGTGGCTACTCCGTGCCATCGACGGAGACTCCGAGATCTTCGATGCCTTCGCATTGGAGGTCCAGGATACGACCCAAGACTGGGGTCTCTACACCGACATCTGCCGCTACCACCACACCGACGTCGAGCTCACCAACATCGCCTCCCGCATCCGCGCCCTCGAAGCTGAAGAGGCCGAGACCCGCAACACCCTCGCCAACTGCCGCCGCCGCCTCCGTGCCGCCAACGCTGGCGAAACCCTCGCCCACCTCGCCGGCAACGATGCCGACCGCCACGACCAACGTCACGGGGCGGGGATCATCCGCTACGCGACGCGTGGTCGCGCTCGCATCTAACCGGAGGGTGATGTTACCGTCCCCTCGACCCTGGGACTTCCCCCCCTCGATCGACGGGGATATCAGCCGTGCGGACGACCCAATGGAGTTGGATGACCCCGAGTAGCGGTAAGATCGGACTAGTATTATTAGTATACGCCTCACCTGATGTGGATGGACTACATGAGTCGCCTTGTGACTCAGCCCCTATGTACGTGACTCGCAGCCCCGTATCCTCGTGCCCCGCGCCCGCCCTGTGCCCAGTACCCCGTACCCTGTACCCTGTAGTAGTATAAGTACGACTCCCCAGTGACTCTAGGTCACTAAGTTGAGTCTCCTGTCCGTCTTACGACGGCAATAGCATCAATTCCCCACTCCTAGCCAGAAGGCGGCCGCTAAGAGCCTTGTCACTACCACTCCAAGTCTACTCGTTATCGTCGTGTAAGCAGCGGTGACAGTATCCGCATACATGGGTCGCCCGGCCCCCATGGTTCCATAGATGGTGGGTTCTCCCGTAATGGTGTCGAGGCGGAAGCGTATGAATCTTGCATCCACCTTGACCGTTGGCTCTGCTTCTGTTGCTGGGATTTTGATGGCGGTGCGGTGGATCTCTGGTTGAAACCTTATCCAGTCGTCTCCTGGGTGTGTCTGTACGAGGTCGTCTACATCGACTTCGATGGTGTAATGGGAAGGGAAACTGTGCATTGACGTGGCTGGGGAGCTCTTCGTCGTATCTGATATTGAGGATAGTGGTGTGGCGGCGCAATGGATCTCGTTAGTTTCCAGATCCAATACCAACGGATGGTCGGTTTCTTCTTGTCTTTCCAACATGAGCTGCGCTGCCGCCAGGCCAGTCGGGGAGTAAAAGAGTCTGTCTCTCGTGAAGCTGCTGAGACCGCGGACGAGGTTTCGCGGGTCTTCTGGATTGTCTTGGGGGAGTGTGTTGGTACGTGGGGGAACAGGAAGTGGTTCGGGGCTGGGGGCTCAGCTCGGTCTGTGTACGCTGTACAATGAGGGTGAGAGGCGTAGGTATTCTTCGAGTCCAAAGCTGGGGGGTGTGTCTGTCGGTGGAGCATATTCTGGCTCTTCAGGGAAGGCCGGTGGTGGTTCTGTGGTGGGATGGAGGGAGGCTTCCAATATGGCTACCTCTTCTGTATCGACCGCTAGCATGGCGTTGCGAGTAGCGGGGGAGGGAGAGCTGTACTGTGAGGACATCAGAGATAGATTTTCGAATTGAGAACACAATGTAGTGATGTCGGGGAGTGGTGAGGACTCCATGGTCGATCCTTGGGGGTTTATAACCATTCTCCGGATGGCCTTGGGGTTCTTATCGTGGAACTCCTTCACCTTAGCGGAGGCGTTGCTCAGATTCCCTTTTGGTTCCCAGGAGTCGTGGGCTTCGGAGAATCCTTTCCACCGGACGAGATACTGTAACGTTTTTGCTCTTCCCGTTCGCCTCGAGGCTAGCACGTTGTCCACTTCCCACTCCTCGTGTCCTTCGATCAGGTCAGGAGGTGCCTCGGGGAAGTTGGGTCCATGTAGTTCCGTCTCCTTATATGGGTGGAGGACAGCCACGTGGAATGCAGTTGTGGATCCTCCACACGGCTGGGAGGTCCAGTCTGTATGTTACGGCGCTCAGTACTTCCGTAACTTTGAAGGGTCCAAAGCGTTTGGCTCTTAGTTTCATTGTGGGGTGTGTTGTTCGTAAATGGGTCCCTTCTAGCCAGACCTTTTGATCCACGCGGTACCGTTGGAAATGGGGGTCTTTTGTCCAGAGGGATTGCGCCTTGCTGATGGCTTCTTGGGCGCTCTTTCTGGCTTCCAGAAGTTGGGACTTTCGTTCTTCTATTGCCGGCACATTTCCGACACGCAGTGGGTTGATGGGTGCGGGGAATGAATCCCATCCACAGCTCGTACGGAGGTTTCCTTGTGGTTGACGAAGGACAGGAGTTTATCATATACTGGGCGACTTTGAGCCAGTCAGCCCAGTTATCCTGCTGGTGATTGCAGAAGATCCTCAATATTGTTTCCACCGTCTGGTTCGTTCGTTCTGATTGTCCGTCTGTTTGGGGGTGATAGGCCGAACTCATGTTTTGTTTGATCTTGAGTTGGGCGCAAAGTTCCTTAAAGAATTGCAAGGTGAATCGCGTGTCTCTGTCCGAGATGATTCTTTTTGGAATTCCGGTATAGGGAAACGTGTGGTCTCTGAAGAGCCTCGCGACCTCCTCGCTTCCCATATCTTCTCTGCACGGGATCAAAATTACGGCTTTTGTGCAATCATGGTCGGTGATGGTGAGAATTGTATCACAGCCGCGTGATTCGGGTAATTTTGTGATGAAATCGACTGTGATGGTGGCGAAGGGTGTTGTGTCCTCACCAGGACCGATCGGTGCAATGGGGGGTACGTTGCGGTGGGTGATTGTTTTCACCGCCTGACAGGTGGTGCATCCCCTGACGTATTCTTCTACATCCTTGTGGATGGTCGGCCACCAGTAATCTCGTTTCAGCGCTAGATAAGTCTTCCAGACCCCGGGATGTCCCAATGTCGGAGTATCGTGGTACTCTTGGAGGAACGTGCGTCGGAGTTGTACGTCTTCAGGAACCACCAGTGATCCCGCTTTCCACCAGACTTTCCATTCGTCTTGATAGATGCTGTGCTTCTTTTTCCAGCTTTGGCATAGCTCGCTGTTTGCCTTCTGCAGTTGATGGACTTGTTGTTCCAGGATGGAGATTTCAATTGCTCTAGCGAAGAGTTCGTTTGGTAGAGCTGTGGTCTCTTCATTATCCGCTGATCCGTCATCGTGGTCTGGGCGTCGGGATAGGGGATCCGCTTGGTTTCGCTTGCCAGGAAGGTGGACTAACTCGAAGTCAAAGTCAGCCAAGAATGCAATATATCGAGCGACACGTCGGTTCAATTTTTGTGGGTGTCGGTAGTAGCGGAGGTTATCGTGATCTGTGTAGATGATCAATTTGTGGGGTGATCCCATCACTAGGTGTCGTACGCGTTTCAGGCCTTCTATGATGGCCAGGAATTCTCTGTCACCGATGGAGTAGTTCCTTTCGGCTGCGTTTAGTGCCTTTGAATGATAGGCTACTGCTCGTCGTTTGTTGTCATCGTCTCTTTGGTAGAGGATGCTCCCGAGTGCGAAAGCAGAGGCATCGACCTCAAGTTCGTATTGTTTGGCGGGATTTGGGTGCCAAAGGACTGGTTCAGTGGTGACTCGTGTGATGAGCTCGTTTAGTGCTTCCGTACACCTTTCAGTCCAGATGAAGGGAGTTCCCTTTTTTGTAAGGTCGTGTAGAGGTCGGGCTATGGACGCGAATCCTTGAATGAAGGGTCGTTGGTAGCCTAGCACGCCTAGGGTCTTTCTTACTTCTTCCACAGACTTGAGCGTTCGTGGCCATTCCGAGATCCCTTTTACTTTAGCGGGGTCGATACATACTCGTCCACCTCCTACGAGCCATCCGAGGATTTCCATTTCGTCCTTTTCGAATTGACATTTCTTTGGCTTTAGGAAGTAAGAGCATTCTTCCATTTTGTCGAGGAAATCATGGACGATTTGTTTATGTAATTGGCGGCCTTCTTCGTCATTGGCCGTAGCTACCCACCAATCGTCCATATAGTTCCCTAGGTTTTCGGGATACTTTTGGAGTAGCGGGCGGAAGTCTCGATGCATGGTTCGTTGGAAGAAAGGGGGTGCATTTGTGAGTCCAAAGTACATGACTTGAGGAACGTAGGTGCCTTGGGGGGTTTTAAACGCTGCTTTAGTTTGGTCTTCCTCGGCAATACGTATGTTATTGTATCCCCAGCGGATGTTGAACTTGGAGAAGAGGAGTTTACCGTGTAGTCTTTCCAGTGCGGATTGTATGTTGGGCAGAGGATTGTTATCCCGGACGGTATACTTGTTCAGTTGTCTGTAGTCCATGATGATTCTCTTCTCCGAGCTGTCTTTTTTGTTGATGAAGTAGACTGGTGCCGTGTAGGGCGATGGTCCTTCGTAGATTCGGCCGAGCTCTTCTTCTTCAAGAATCCATTTTTGCAGGAGTTCTCGTTCGTCTTTAGAGAGGGGGTACACTTTACAATTTAACTCCTTTGGTGTGTCGGGAGTTAATTTGATCGTCATGTCTTCCGATCTTGCCGGCGGGAAGCGTTGCGCTTCTTCTTCAGAGAATACCTTCTGGTGTCTTCGGTATTCTTTCGGAATGGTGTCGATGGTGAGGTGGATTTTGTCCTTATCCGCCTTCTGGGCCCATTTTTGTGCGATATTGGTCCGTCGCACGTAGATGGCTTCGTCTTCCTTGGGCGTTCCTAGTTGTTTGATCGCTTCTCGTTGCATAAAGAAGATGCGTTTGGCGCTATACATATATCAACTGCTCTGGAGTTGTACAGGTTCTCCAGAGACTTTTCCCGTCTTCCAGTTGATCTTCGGGTTGAAGTCATATAGGAAGGGGTATCCCAGGATGATGCGATCTTTTCCTAGGCTTGTGATATAGAACTGTTGGAGCATATGCTTTTCTCCTTTGACGATGCGGAGCCAGCAGTAGTGGGTGATCTTCCCTTGTTTGTTCTCCGTTCTGTCAACGTTGTGGACGGTGACTGGTCTGGCCAGTTCCTTGCGTCCGATCCCGAGTCGTTTCCATGTGTCTTCGTCGATGAAGTTGTCTGTTGCGCCACTGTCTATGAGGGCAGATTCGTCGGCCTTGGATTGCGAAGTGCGAAAAGAAACGTTCATATTCAGAGTCGATAGTTTCCTAATGTACATCGTATCTTGCAATCCAGTCGCTCTAAGCCAGACCGTTGGCTTCGAGCTTCCTAAAAATCCGCCTTGGCCGATAGTTCCTCATAGAGGTTTTCTCAGTCTTCAATCGTCATCCCCCTGATGTACTGGAGGACGTCCTTTTTGGTGTAGGAGGGGGGTGCAGTGGTAGAGGTTTTGGCTTCACTGTGCTGTTCCTCTTCTTCGTCTTCATTAATTACCGCTGCTCTGACCTTGGGTTTTTCTTTGATGTACTGCCCTTGAGAGCTGCGGGGTCGCTCCGGGTTTTTGCCCTTGTCCTTTCCTTTGTCCGGGCAGGCTCGGGACATGTGTCCCAGTTTGCGACAACGGAAGCATCTTCCTTCCTTCATTAGCTTGGTACGTTCTTCATCTGTCAGCCTCCCTGTGGTGCGAATGGCGTCGATGTCCATCGCGTTTGGGTCCTTTTGTCTCTTTGGAGGTGAGGGTTTTTGGTATCCTCTCATTCGGTTAGCTCTGGTGGAGATGTGGCCAGGTCCTCCTTTGGGTCCGATGTTATCATTAAGATCCTGCCATCGTTGGACTGTTTTTCGGGTTGCATCGTACCACTCTTCCAGGGTCGTTGGTAGGGTATCTCGTTGGCGGATAACACGGTGGAGTCCGACCGGTAGGATGTCTTGGAACAGTTTGATCGTTCCTTCTGCGTCCGGTCCCCATCCGGCTTCCCTAATGAGACGTTTGAAGAGTGTGATGGAAGAGTCGACTTTATCGACATCTAGTTCCATTTTTGTGAGATGGGAGTACGCGTCTTGTTTCTTGGTGGAATCGGTAAAAGCATCCCTGAATGCTCTTGCGAACCACTCCCAGAGGGCTGGGTCATTTTCTGCGTGTGTCGGGGGATCTCCTGTGGTTGGGTTTCCTTCTACCTTGATGGATAGTTGGTCTGCCATGTCGTATGCCCAATCATCGACCAGTGGTCCTTTGATGAAGGTGATGGCATAGGCTACTTGTTCTGCCTTATTGGTGAAGGTGGAATTGTGTCGGTTGAGGAAGCGATATGCTCCGAATTGTTGCATGAATCGTTCCGCGTCTTTCCTGTCTCCTTGGAAGATTTGAGGGATCATTCCTTTGAGAGCTTCGCTGCGGGGTGGTGCGGCTGCTGCCTGTCCTGCTGCTGCTTGTCCAGCTGCTGGTTGGCCTCCGCCGCCGCCTCCTCCACCGCCGCCTCCGCCACCGCCTCCTCCACCGCCTGGTTGTCCTCCGGCGGGTGGTTGTCCTCCGACTGGTGGTTGTCCTCCAGCCGGTGGTTGTTGGGGTTGTCCTCCTGCTGGCTGTGGAGCTTGGGCTGGCCCGGCTACTTGTGCCGGTTGTACATGAGCTACGGCGATTGCTGCCATTGCTGCTGTGAGTTGTTCGATGACCGGTGCGTGAGCTTGGTCGGTCGTGGGGATGTCTGGGTCTGAGGTTGGCGAAGCGGTCCTTGCTTCGGGTGCCTCGTCGCTTCCTTGTGTGATCTCTGTGTGGATTCTTTCGAGATCCGGGGCGAGTAGGAACAGTTGGCTTTTAGTTCCTAGTCCTGATTCGTGAGGATCTTTGATCTCGTCTTCTCTGCTAACTTCGTAGCACTCGTCGATGGTCCAACTGATTCGGTACCAGGTTCCATTGATGTATTCAATAGGGTATGTATATAACCCTTCCTTGAGGTGATATGCCGATCGTCCCTCAGTCCGTGATTCCAGCCAGAAGGCCTTTCCCTGTATTTCTGTAGGGAGATCGTCGGTGGTTCTATTTCTGAACCGGATGTCGGGGCTCTTTGAGAGCTTTTGTTTCCTTCCAAGGTCGAGTAGTATGTCAGCCAGGTTGGCTTTTAAGAGAAGCTCGACTTGTGTTAAGCCCGCAGCGGGGCTTCGTGCACACTTGACCGAAGGGGAAGGTGTGCGGTCCAAAGCGTGCCGTGACACGCGATCAGACTCCTGAGGTGTGTGTTGATTGTTATAGCACAATCACTAAGCTCCGAAGGTGAGATCCGCCTTTAAGGACCTCGAAGGATAGATGAAAGAGCTGAGAGGGCTGCGCAATGAACAGGAGAGTGCAAGGAGCTGCGATTGCAAAGCAAAGTCGAGCTTAAGGCTCAACTGTTCGTACAGAGTCGTATATATACAGGTTCGAATCGTGTATGACTAATAGTCCTATAACCGATTGGTAAGTCGGTTTGTCAGTCCATCAGTCATGCTCAGTCATCGTATAGTACACTGTCAGCATGATGCGCGTATCAGTCAGCCAATCAGTCAGCGGTACAGTAAGGAGTCTCAGTCAGCCAGTCCAGTCGAGGAGCCACGCGTGTATCGTATGTGAGTCATGGGATCACGTGATCCCAGCCAGTCTGTCGGTCCGTAAAACACCTCACCTCTCTCCGTACTAGAGATGGAGCTTATCAACGGAAGACACGACGATACGGGGCTGCGAGTCACGTACATAGGGCTGAGTCACCAGGCGACTCATGTAGTCCATCCACATCAGGTGAGGCATACAGTCGTACATACTTAGTCGAGGCTTACCGCTCCCTTGGGCTCGTCCAACTCCATGGGGCTATCCTCGCGGCTGACATCTCCATCGATCGAGGGGGGGAAGTCCCAGGGTCGAGGGGACGGTAACACCGAAGCTGGGTGGTGCTTCTGTTGGTGGGGTATAGTCTGGCTCTTCTGGGAAGGCGGGTGGTGGTTTGGTAGTCGGGTGGAGCTCGGCCTCCAATATAGCTACTTCCTCTGTGTCTACTGCCAGCATAGCATTGCGGGTGGCGGGTGACAGTGAGCTGTAGTTCGAAGACATGAGGGATAGGTTTTTGAACTGAGTACAGAGAAGAGAGAGGTCGGGGAGTGGTGAAGATCCCATTGGTGACTTTGGGTGGTTTATAACCATTCTTCGAATGGCCTTGGGGTTCTTATCGTGGAATTCTTTCACCTTTGCGGAGGCGTTACCTAGATTCTGTTTTGGTTCCCAGGAATCATGTGCCTCGGAGAATCCCTTCCACCGGACAAGATATTGTAGTGTCTTCGCCTTTCCCGTTTGCCTCGAGGCTAACACATTGTCTACCTCCCACTCCTCGTGTCCTTCGATCAGGTCAGGAGGTGCTTCCGGGAAGTTAGGTCCATGTAGTTCCGTCTCCTTGTAAGGGTGGAGGACAGCCGCATGGAATGCATTGTGGATCTTCCACGTGGCTGGGAGGTCCAGTCTGTATGTTACGGCGCTGAGTACTTCGTCACTTTGAAGGGTCCAAAGCGTTTGGCCCTTAATTTCATGGTGGGATGTGTTGTTCGTAGATGGGTCCCTTCCAACCAGACCTTCTGATCCACTCGGTATCTTTGAAAGTGTGGATTTTTCGTCCATAGCACTTGCGCCTTACTGATTGCTTCTTGGGCGCTTTCCCTAGCTTCGAGAAGTTGTGCCTTCCGTTCCTCGATTGCTGGTACATTTCTGACTCACGTGGGTTGGTGAGTACGGGGGATGAACCCCATCCAGAGTTCATATGGTGGTTTTTTGGTTGTAGACGAGGGTCGGGAGTTGATCATGTATTGGGCGACCTTGAGCCAGTCTGCCCAATTATCCTGTTGGTGGTTACAGAAGATTCTTAATATGGTTTCCACCGTTTGATTTGTTCGTTCTGACTGTCCGTCGGTTTGGGGATGATACACGGAACTCATGTTTTGTTTGATTTCCAGTTGGGCACAGAGTTCTTTGAAGAACTGCGATGTGAACTGCGTGTCTCTGTCCGATATGATCTTTTTGGGAAGGCCCGTGTAGGGGAATGTGTGGTCTCTGAAGAGCCTTGCGACTTCCTCGCTCCCCATGTCTTCTCGGCATGGGATCAGAATTACGGCCTTCGTACAGTCATGATCGGTGATGGTGAGTATTGTATCACAGCCGCGTGATTCGGGTAATTTCGTGATGAAATCGACTGTGATAGTGGCGAAGGGCGTTGTGTCTTCACCAGGACCGATCGGCACAATAGGGGGTACGTTGCAGTGCATGATTGTTTTTACTGCTTGGCAGGTTGCACATCCTCTGACATAATCTTCCATGTCTTTGTGGATAGTGGGCCACCAATAATCTCGTTTCAGTACTAGGTAGGTCTTCCAGACTCCAGGATGTCCCGATGTCAGAGAACTATGGTATTCCTGGAGGAATGTGCATCGGAGTTGTGTGTCTTCAGGGACCACTAAAGATCCTGCTTTCCACCAGACTTTCCATTCGTCTTGATAGATGCCATGTTTTCTTTTCCAGTCTTGGCATAGTTTGTCATGCGTCTTTTGCAATTGGTGGACTTGTTGTTCTAGAATGGAGATTTCTATTGCTCTGGCGAAGAGTTCATTAGGAAGGGCTGTGGTCTCTTCGTTGTCCGCTGATCCGTCATCATGGTCTGGATGTCGGGATAAGGGATCTGCTTGGTTTCGCTTGCCAGGGAGATGGACTAATTCGAAGTCGAAGTCTGCCAGGAACACAATGTAGCGAGCCATGCGTCGGTTCAGTTTTTGGGGGTGTCGGTAGTAGCAGAGATTGTTGTGGTCTGTGTAGATTGTTAGCTTGTGGGGTGATCCCATTACAAGGTGTCAAACACATTTGAGGCCTTCAATGATAGCTAGAAATTCTCGGTCTCCGATAGAGTAATTTCTTTCTGCTGCATTTAGTGCCTTCGAATGATAGGCCACTGCTCATCGTTTGTTGTTGTCGTCTCTTTGGTAGAGGATGCTGCCGAGTGCGAATGCTAAGGCGTCAACTTCAAGTTCGTACAGTTTTGCTGGGTTTGGGTGCCAAAGGACCGGTTCGGTGGTTACTCGTGTGATGAGTTCGTCTAGTGCTTCTGTACACCTTTTGGTCCAGATGAAGGGAGTTCCCTTTTTTGTAAGGTCATGTAGAGGTCGGGCTATTGATGCGAATCCTTGGATGAAGGGTCACTGGTAGCTTAACATGCCTAGGGTCTTTCTTACTTCTTCTACGGACTTGAGCGTTCGTGGCCATTCTGAAATCCCTTTTACCTTAGCTGGGTCGATGCACACTCGTCCTCCTCCTACGAGCCATCCAAGAATTTCCATTTTGTCCTTCTCAAATTGGCATTTCTTTGGTTTTAGGAAGTAGGAGCATTCTTCCATTTTGTCAAGAAAGTCGTGGACGATTTGTTTGTGTAGTTGGCGGCCTTCTTCGTTGTTGGCAGTGGCCACCCACCAGTCGTCCATGTAGTTTCCCAGGTTTTCAGGATATTTTTGGAGCAGGGGGTGAAAATCTCAGGTGCATTGTTCGTTGGAAGAAGGGTGGCGCGTTTGTGAGGCCAAAATACATGACTTGGGGAACGTAGGTGCCTTGGGGGGTTTTAAACGCTGCCTTGGTTTGGTCTTCTTCGGCAATGCGTATGTTGTTATATCCCCAATGAATGTCGAACTTGGAGAAAAGTAGTTTGCCGTGCAGTCTCTCCAGCGCAGATTGTATGTTGGGCAGAGGATTATTATCCCGGACCGTGTATTTGTTCAATTGCCTGTAGTCCATGATGATTCTTTTCTCTGAGCTGTCTTTCTTGTTGATGAAGTAGACTGGTGCTGTGTAGGGCGATGGTCCTTCGTAGATTCGCCCTAGTTCTTCTTCTTCAAGAATCCATTTTTGCAGGAGTTCTCGTTCATCTTTGGATAGGGGGTATACCTTGCAATTTAACTCTTTTGGTGCGTCTGGAGTTAGTTTGATAGTCATGTCTTCCAATCTTGCAGGGGGGAAGCGTTGTGCTTCTTCTTCAGAGAAGACGTTTTGGTGTCTTTGGTACTCCTTGGGAATGGTGTCCACAGTAAGGTGGATTTTGTCCTTATCTGCCTTTTGGGCCCATTCTTGTGCGATATTGGTTCGTCACACATAGATTGCCTTGTCTTTGGCAGGTTTTCCCAGTTGTTTGATCACTTCTCTTTGCATGAAGAAGATGCATTTGGCGCTATGCATGTATCTGCTGCTTTGGAGTTGTACTGATTCCCCAGAGACCTTTCCTGTTTTCCAGTTGATTTCTGGGTTGAAGTCGTATAGGAAGGGGTATCCCAGGATGATGCGATCTTTTCCTAGGCTCGTGATATAGAACCGTTGGAGCATATGCTTTTCTCCTTTGACAATGCAGAGCCAGCAGTAGTGGGTGATCTTCCCTTGCTTGTTTTCCGTGCCATCGACATTGTGGACGGTAACTGGTCTGGCAAGTTCTTTGTGTCCGATCCCAAGTCGTTTCCAGGTGTCTTCATCGATGAAATTGTCAGTTGCACCGCTATCTATGAGAGCAGATTCATCGGCCTTGGATTGCGAGGTGCGAAAAGAAACATTCATATTCAGGGTCGATAGTTTCCTAATGTACATCGTATCTTGCAATCCAGTTGCTCTAAGCCAGACTGTCGGCTTTGAGCTCCTTAAAAATCTGCTTTTGCCGATAATTCCTCGTAGAGGTTCTCTCGGTCTTCGATAGTCATTCCTCAAATATATTGGAGGATGTCCTTTTTGGTGTAGGAAGGGGGTGCGGTGGTTGAGGTTTCAGCTTCGCTCTGCTGCTCCTCTTCCTCGTCTTCATTGATTACCACGGCTCGGACCTTGGGTTTTTCTTTGGTGTATTGTCCTTGGGAGCTACGGGGTCTGTCTGGGGTCTTTCCTTTACCCTTGTCGGGGCAGACTCTGGACATATGTCCCAATTTGCGACAGCGGAAGCATCTTCCTTCCTTCATCAATTTGGTGTGTTCTTCGTCCGTTAACTTTCCAGTGGTACGGATGTGATAAGCTCCGCCTCTGGAACGGCGAGAGGTGAGGTGTTTGACGGACCGACGGACTGGCTGGGATCACGTGATCACATGACTCCTGTACGATACACGCATGGCTCATCGACTGGACTGGATGACTGAGACTCCTTACTGTACCGCTGACTGATTGGCTGACTGATACGCGCATCATGCTGACAATGTACTATACGATGACTGAGCATGACTGATGGACTGACAAACCGACTTACCAATCGGTTATAGGACTATTAGTCATACCTGGTTCGAACCTGTATATATATGACTTCGTACGGATAGTTGAGCCTTAAGCTCGACTTTGCTTTGCAATCGCAGCCTCTTGTATCCTCCTGTCTACTGCGCGGCCCTCTCTACTCTTCCATTTACATTCTAAAGGTCCTTAAAGGCAGACCTTTGCCTTCGAAGCTTAGTGATTGGGCTATACCAATCAACGCACATCTCAGGAGTCTGAACACGTGCCCCGGCACACTTCGGACCGCACACTTTCCTAAACCGTCAAGTGTGCACGAAGCCCTGCTGCGGGCTTAACAGGATGGCATCGATGTCCATTGCATTGGGATCCTTTTGTCACTTTGGCGGGGAGGGTTTTTGATAGCCTCGCA
Source organism: Russula ochroleuca (assembly GCA_015178965.1). Lineage (NCBI taxonomy): Eukaryota > Fungi > Basidiomycota > Agaricomycetes > Russulales > Russulaceae > Russula > Russula ochroleuca. The sequence continues at coordinate 85,689 of WHVB01000040.1, read as the reverse complement.
TCCTGTTGGCTCTAGTTGAAATATGACCAGGTCCTCCTTTGGGTCCAATGTTGTCATTGGGATCCTGCCATCTCTGGACTGTCTTTCAGGTTGCATCATACCACTCTTCCAGGGTTGCTGGTAGGGTTTCTCGCTGGCAGATAACGCAATGAAGTCCGACTGGCAGAATGTCCTGGAACAGTTTAATTGTTCCTTCTGCATCTGGTCCCCATCCCACTTCTCTGATGAGACGTTTGAAGAGTGTGATAGAGGAGTCGACTTTGTCTATGTCCAGTTCCATTTTGGTGAGACGAGAGTACGTGTCTTGCTTTTTGGTAGAATCGGTGAAGGCATCTCTGAATGCTCTCGCGAACCACTCCCAGAGGGCTGGATCGTTTTCCACGTGTGTTGGAGGGTCTCCTGTGGTCGGGTTTCCTTCGACTTTAATGGAGAGTTGGTCCACCATGTCGTATGCCCAATCATCGACTATTGGTCCTTTGATAAAGGTGATGGCATAAGCCACTTGTTCTGCTTTGTTTGTGAAGGTCGAATTATGTCGGTTGAGGAAGCGATATGCCCCGAATTGTTGCATAAAACGTTCTGTGTCTTTCCTGTCTCCTTGGAAGATTTGGGGGATCATTCCTTTGAGGGCTTCGCTGCGAGGTGGTGCGGCTGCTGCCTGTCCGGCTGCCACTTGTCCGGCTGCTGGTTGGCCGCCTCCGCCTCCACCTCCTCCACCGCCTCCTCCGCCACCTCCTCCGCCAGGTTGTCCTCCGGCGGGTGGTTGTCCTCCGGCTGGTGGTTGTTGGGGCTGTCCTCCTCCTGCTGGTTGTCCTCCAGCTGGGGGTGGTTGAGCCTGTGCTGGTCCGGCTACTTGTGCCGGTTGTACATGAGCTACGGCGATTGCTGCCATTGCTTGTGTGAGCTGTTCAATTATTGGTGCGTTGGCTTGATCTGTTGTAGGAATATCCGGATCTGATGCTGGTGAAGCGACTTCTACTTCAGGGGTTTTGTCACTTCCTTGGGTGACTTCTGTGTGGATTCATTCGAGATCTGGGGCAAATAGGAATGGTTGGTTTTTGGTTCCTAGTCCTTGTTCTTGGAGATCTTTGATCTCGTCTTCTCGGCTAACTTCATAGCACTAATCGATGGTCCAACTGATTTTGTACCAAGTCCCGTTGATGTATTCTATGGGATATGTGTATAGCCCGTCTTTGAGGTGATATGCTGATCGTCCCTCCGTTCGTGAGTCTAGCCAGAAGGCTTTCCCTTGTATTTCCAAAGGGAGGTCGTTGGTGGTTCTATTTCGGAACCTGATGTCAGGGCTCTTTGAGAGCTTCTATTTTCTTCTGAGGTCAAGTAGTATGTCAGCCAGGTTGGCTTAGGAGAAGCTCGACTTGTGTTAAGCCTGCAGTGGGGCTTCGTGCACACCTGACGGTTTAGGAAAGTGTGCGGTCCGAGGCGTGCCGGGGCACGTGTTCAGACTCCTGAGAGGTGCGTTGATTGTTATAGCACAATCACTAAGCTTCGAAGGCAAGGTCCGCCTTTAAGGACCTTAGAATGTAGATGGAAGAGTAGAGAGGAGCTGCACAGTGAACAGGAGTGAACAAGAGGCTGCGATTGCAAAGCAAAGTCGAGCTTAAGGCTCAACTGTTCGTACAGAGTCGTATATATACAGGTTCGAATCGTGTATGACTAATAGTCCTACAACCGATTGGTAAGTCGGTTTGTCAGTCCATCAGTCAGGCTCAGTCAGCATATAGTACAGTTAGTCAGCCAGCAGCGTGTATCAGTCAGCAGTACAGTAAGGAACCTCAGTCAGCCAGTCCGAGAGAAGAGCCATGCGTGTATTGTACATGAGTCATGGGATCACGTGATCCCAGCCAGTCTGTCGGTCTGTAAAACACCTCGCCTCTCTCCGTACTAGAGATGGAGCTTATCATCCTGCAGCGGAGTTTTATTGGTAGGAGTGACGCTGTTCTCAGGGCAGCTGGAAAAATCGTAGTCCTTTGTCCCACTACTGGCAGAGCTTGGTGTAGATAGTGCGGCTATAGTGAATGAGAAAGACAGAGCTGTCTAAAGGAGGAGATAGCCATCGAGGTCGAGGAAGGGGGATGAAAGTGAGATGATCTTTTCGCGAGAAAAAAAATCCTTGCATCAGCAGCTCAAATTTTATACGCAAATGTCTCAAAATTGGAATCTATGTTTTTTTGTATGGTTTGGGAGGGAGGGAAGAAAAATAGATTGGTGTTTTTCCATCGGAGGGGCGTCGGCCAAGAAAGTCACGTGCTTATCTCGGAATATTCCGCTATCCAACGTTCCTTTTTGCCTTGCTTTTTGCGGTAACAAGCCAACTGGCGCTTGAACACATGAGGCCGCATCGAGGCAGCTACTTGGGCGGCTGTGTGATTGCTTTGATGCTGGCATAGGCTTTGCTCGATTCCCCATCACCACTTCCTCGTTTCATCATGAAAAAGACTGCCAAAACTGTGATACAACTTCTGGACTCCGTAGCAGGCGCCCTCGATCTCGCACCTGTCCCTTGTCTAGGAGTAGCATGGAAAGGATTCAAAGCCTTGTGGGACGCAGTCCAAAAGGTTCAATTACTTAGTACATACATGCGACCTTATTTCACGAATTCAGGTTCATGATAGCCGCGCCCAACTCGAAACTCTGACAGGATCGGTTGCTGAACTCATACTTACTCTGGATCGTAAATTGCAGGGTCAACCCGCCCTTGCTAGCTCGATCGATGGAGAGCTCAGATCGCTGAGAAGGTAAAGTATTGATTCCTTTGATCTTTGCGGTCCCAGATCGAAACGCATTTCATGCCTTCCCAGCCTTATCGATGAGATACGGGAATTAGCACTAGAGCAAGCTGGTAAAGCTTTCCTCCGGCGGTTTCTCCAGGGAGATGAGATTACAACCTCAGTCTCAACATATCATTGGCGTCTCTTACACCTTTACCATAAATTCAACGTGAGATACCCCTTCCTTACCGTTTGCGATCAATGATTCATTCCTACTAGATATCGTGTGAGATTGATAATAAGCTGTGGCAATCCGAATTTGATGATGCGCGCCGTCGCGACAAGGAAGCATTTGGGCTGTTACTTGGCGAACTGAAGGACAGCCAAGAAAAGTTGTTCAGAGAATTGTTCGGGAAGCTCGAGGTGCAGCAGTCATCGCTTCTGGCCGCAATCATCGCAATGCAAAGGGCATGTAAATCTTCTTTCGATTTCTGTCTGCATGTTCTGACATTCTTTCCGCAATTTCAAGAGCATGGTTAAAATGAATAGACTTGAAGACACCGACACCGACCACTCGACTGAACGTCAATTTCTCCAACATAGCATCACTTTGTTACAACGCCGAAGTGGCCGAGTCATAAATATTCAGCCGTGGACCATATCCTCATTCGAAGTTGAAAAGAAGCATAAGATCGGCAGCGGCGGGTTCTCCGATGTCTACAAAGCGATGTTCCTTGGGGCTGCTGTGGCTCTCAAAGAACTTTCTGCCTCCACTTCTTCGAAGGCAAGCAGCTTGTAATTTGTAGATACATTTTATCTGATGCGATCACATACTCAGATGCTGCTGAATGAGGTCAAAGTGAGTAGGAGTTTCACTGCTTTAAGTATTCACGCCAAGTTGAACGCATAAACAGGTTTGGGAACGACTGCGGCATCCTCACGTACTTCGTAAGAGCTATTCTACGTCGTTTTCTTGTCCATGTTCAGATTCCGCCATAGAATTTCTTGGCGCGGGAGTCGATGAGGAGCCTCCCTTTCTTGTCATGGAGCTGATGTTGAACGGTCACGTCCTCGACTTTCTTAACACCAAACCGACTGCGAATCGTGTGACTCTGGTAATATGTGTCGCTCTTATGAATAAGATGAAACTGATTATTATTATTTTCGATGAGCAGGTCCACCAAACCGCACTCGGTCTTGCGTACCTACATGCACGCGGGATTATACATGGCGATTTGAAAGCCGTTCGTTGTGCTACTTGTCCGGGTCCTCTATCGACACTCATTGACGTGTAGACTAATGTGCTCGTCAAGGGAGATGAGAGTGCCGTTATTGCGGACTTCGGACTATCCATGATCAAGGTGGATGTTAGTTCCCGTTCCACAGCTGTGCTCATCACTGGGACAAAACGGTGGATGTCTCCGGAAAGGATGAGAGGCCGACGCCTCGCCCCACCTGTTGACATTTACGCATGGGCTATGACAGCATACGAGGCACGTTGCATTGATGTTTGCCGCGGTCGTGGTTTGACTGAGGCTCTGTAGATTTTTACTGGTTTGGTTCCATTTGGAGCCACTGATGAAGGTCTTCTCTACGAGCTTGTGGTGCGGGAGGAAGAACGACCCGAACGTCCATATGATTCGACTGCCGCTGAAGTAGGTTTGACGGAAGAAATATGGTCGCTTATCGAGCGCTCGTGGGCCTCCGACGCCAAACTTCGGCCCAGTGCTTCTGATATCGTAGATATCATCAAAGATGCCCAGAACTCATCTTCCGATCCTTTCTTATTTTCACAAAATTCACCAAATAGTCAACTGCAGAAGCCCAAGTCAGTCCTGCGTATCTGTTAAATCACAGGCAACTGACATACGCCAGCCACTCTCATACAACAACATCTACAGCAGTCCACCTTGCCCAAAATCTATCTGGTGAGCGGGACAATGAGGCATAATACCTGTTTTAATTTAGTGTCTCCGAGAAGATGACTACGGTTTAACGTCGGAGATTGGCCGCGCTGGCCAATACTCTGCGCCATTCGATGACTGGGCCGAAGGTGTGGGCATACCCCTGCAGTCTTACGAAGCGCATAATGACATCATTCTGTCCTTTAGTCGGTGGCTGGCCGGAGGCCCAAAACATTGATCGGATATCAAGAATCGAAATCTCACATGGAGACGTCGTGGACGGTATTCGCGTATCCTACCAATTGAAGACAGGAGAGGTTGTCACCAAAACTCACGGTGCGGAATGGCGCTTGATTGGAGTCGATATAGCACGTCCGTCACAGGTTCTTCTGTATTGTACTGCGACTATTCACTTACCTTGTATTCAGCGTCCGAGGTTCTCAGTGAAATGCGTGGACGTCATGGCGACGTCTTGCACGGCTGGGGCGTCGAAATTCAAGAACTTGAGTTTGTCATTGGGGACACGAAGAGCGGCAGTTCACGAGTTTTGGGTCAGTGTTTTCCACTACTGGTAAGCTTGTGCTTCTCTGATTCAGGACCATCCAGGCCCCTGGGGAAATGGCAGAGCTAGGGGGGTCAATATGCAGTACGGCACCGAGTTTTGCATTTCCGGCCCTATTCTAGCGTTCGCCGGTGGATGTGACTTTCATAACGACGTTAATTCCTGTGCGTCTATCACCATATTTACATGGTAGTCTAGGAGCTCAACGGCTCATAACAGCACGCATCAAAGCTCTTTCGATTGTCACCCCCCGCATTACGTCCAAGAAGACGCTCAAGAAGACGCCCAACGTTGACCTACCTTAGCTTGTGTTTATGTGTGATGCCTGGGGCATGATAATATTGTAAACCGTGGTGCAGTTTCCCAAATGTATTAGGCTCCCTTGAAAGCCCGACACAACTACTTTTGAATGGCATATGATCCAATATCAGCTGGTGCGTTGTCTAATTGTTGGGATCGTGGCCAATGGATCCATTGCCATCACGATTGGCGGGCCCGATCCCAATCCCGACGCCAGGTCGCGACCCGCTGCAAAAGTTACAAATCTGGCAAGACGACAAACAGAGATACTATAGGACCAGTGGACTGTCTCGCGCTCTTCACTTGTTTATCGATGTTGCTTGTGCGCAATGGCCATAAATTCCTTCTAATATATTCCCAACGAACCTCGGTCAGAGTTGCTAAAGGGCCCCGGAATTATCAGCGCCAACTGCAAAAGCATCAGTCGGACCCGTTCGCGCAGAAGCTCTGTTGCTTCGCATGCCTTCTCCCTCCGAAGCCGCTCAACGGGCCCCTTGACGGGCCCTGTCCACAGCCAAATTTCACGATGACCGGAGTCCCCGGACGCTCGAGCTCCTCTCCTCCTCTGCGTCCGGTGCCACGCCAACTATACCGGCGTCGAGAATGGAGACGTGCCGCACGACGACAGGAAGTGGGTGGGTCGGCCGCGGTACGGTGACTGTGAGTACGATTCCGCGGTCAGGGGTGACGGGTCCGCGAGCCGGATCGTGCTACAAGGGCATGCACACGGTGACTCAATCGACTATCTCGCTCACCTCTCTCCTCTGGTGTGGAAACCACAATTCGAATGCATCGACATGTGCACTACTTTTAGGCCGCACCGCAGACAGATGCGAAGCGTGCGCGGTTCCACGCGGATGCGACATATCCGATGCACCTCCAATTACAACGCATCGCATTCAATGACTACAGAAAAAACTCCACCGTTACAGGTATTCCTCGGGTACACAAACAAGTCTTCTCATCTCTCGCCGCATTATCCTCTGCATCTCTCAAAAGTCCTCGTCTGCTCCCTCCCCTTCCTCCTCCCAATCCACTGCTTCCAACGCTTGTTCACCTTCGGCATGCAACTTATCCAAACCTGTCAGACTCTCCAAGAATCCTGATTCGTTGAATGCTCTCAACAACATGGCGAAACCTTCCGTCTCATACGCCTTGATGACCTGCCGCCACCAAAAACGAAAACCATCATTAGTCAGCCGTGATTCAGATCCTACTGGTCGTCAGCACAGCTGAGCGTACCGTCTCACTGCACCCTGTACAACGGTCGTATGCGGCACCAATAATCTGCATGTTGCGGAACTGCGCGAGAAATCCGCGCAATTGGTGCGGGACAAGGCCCAATACGCTTCCTTCGCCTTCCCGTTGGGACTGGGGATCCTGCCCGGGCGGTGGTGCAGGTGCGTGGAGGCTGCAAAAGAGTGGTGGAATAAGACCCCGACATACACCCAGAACGGACAGGACTCACCCTAGAGGGTGCTGAAGGAGTGAAACGAGGAGTTCTACGGCTGTCGCAGACGCGATTGGCGCGAGCCCTGGACGCGTCACTGTGCACATCTGATCCAGTGTGCGATCTGTAAGGGACTGTGTATCATTGGTTTGCAGTAGCAACTTGGTCAGTTATCGAGAGTCTCAGAGGCAGAAGAAAAAACGCACGTCTGCAGGAGCTACGATATCGTTGCAATAGTAACATCCAAGTCTTGTTGAACTATGCGCAGGCTTCTCGCGCGCGCCATGTCGCATAACAAGGTATGAGTCAAAGCCTAGTGCGGCGTTCAGTACAATCTGCTCTATGAGAATAAGACAACGAGGACGTCTAATGAAGGAACGCGCGCGCCTTGCCCTTCGCCGAGCCGAGCACCGTCGGAAGCCAGCGGCTTTCACGTGAGTCCATCAAGAGAAAGACGGCGTCGTGGGTGTCAAAGAGATTCTCAAGGGCATTAACGTCCGCCTTGGTCTGTTCCTCAGAGCCTGGTGGTATTGGATGACCTGGCATCGGGATGGAAAGCGTCACTCCCTGGGCATCCTGAAAGCATGTTGGCATGATTCTATGCGTATGATGTACGTTTGTACGTACAACCCCGGGAGAAATCTTCTTCAACCGCCCAGCGGCGGCCTCAGCCTTAGGTCTGCCACCATGAAGGCAGTCTTCGAATTCGAATAAGGGTTGTCGCACTGGGTTCGAGAAGGACACTTTGCCTGAATCAACGAGCGTGATTTTGCGAATACCCCAACCCTGCCGATCTGCGTTAAAAGAAAGAAAAAAGAAAGAAAAACTGCTGCGCCGGTGAGACTGACTGTGAGTGTACGCGCAACGTAGCACCCAAGAGTGCCTGCACCAAGTAGTAGGCAACGCGTTTGTGCAATCTTCTCCAGGTTGAGGGCAGGGAGAATACGCCAGCGCATCAACTTGAGATTCAGGTCCACTGCCTGGTCTGCGAGTCTGTCGTTTCCGGCCTTGATTATCACCCGCGTACAGGTACTGACAAAAATAAAACTGACCTTTTGGGATCCATCATTGGCGCAAGGTCGGCGATTCGCGCGCCGAGTTTGCCTTGTACATTCTTTTCCCACCCGACAGCACTCGGTTTCTCCGTACTCGTTGGACCGCCACGCAGAATACCGAAACGGCTCGATGGTGCATCACCACGCCAGCATAGCACTCGTACCGTCTGCGTGGCTTCTGGGTGCACTGCGCGAAGGTACGCGAGGAGATTACGCAAGGGCCATCCTGGTGCCGAAGCTTGTGCGGAAGGGTCAAGGAAACCAATCGTTCGCTGAAAGTCGTCGTTGGCGTCGTCGTCTGGCTCACCATGCAATACAAGTACGCACCGATTGCTCAGGCACGTTCGCAAAGAAATCGGTAAAGTCCTGCACTGGGGCGACCTCAACACTGTCGTCCTGCGCAGGCCGTACAAGGAAGAATGGGCGCGCTTGAAGAGATAGTTGTTTCGTGAGAGAACTGAGCTGAGCCTCCGAAAAATGCTTATCCGCCGCTGCCGTCCAATCACCGTCGATCTCCCACAAGGGCTGGGCAGCAAAGGCGGGAAAAGCGAACCAATAGTAGAATTTGTATTTCTTGAGGTCGGCAAAGGTAATGAGCAGGAACCTTGTTAGCGCTGCAGTATCATGGTTCTGGATAATGCTATCCCAAATCTATGGTGCGAAGCCATTTGCACCCGTCATCTGTCAGTTCTTATCCAAGTCCAAGCAAGCTCGCACCTCGTCCGATAGCTTATTAAACAGGGCACGCTTATCAGCGTTCTTGAACTCCTCGATCGTGTTATAATTCTTCAAGATCCCCCGAGCCGGAACGGAGTGCAGAGGTGGGCTGGCATAATGAGTACCGCACAGGAACGGACGCCGGGACACACAGACCTATAACTCTCTGAAAACCCTTCTCCGCCCACTGCGATGTTGCAGCCTAGTGTGACCTCCTGTCCCGTGTTCCGGTCTTTGATTGTGCGCCCAGTTGAGTAAGTTGCCGTAAGTGGAACTGATTCGTCCGAGAGACGAAGGACCTCGAGCTTAAGCCGACTAAGTTCGTGCCAGAGGGTTGGCTGAACAATGGATGAGAACTGCGCAAATTGAACGACAGGCATATCGTCGATGTCGACAAAGGGTTGGTGCAAGTCAGCCTCGCACGCGTACGGTCCACACGGTGGACCGGTTTGGTCCTCGGACTGGACCACTTCATGGCTGAGACCGACACGGACGGACCGGACCGTGGCAACACAAATGTGGTTGCGCCTTCGCATCGGGATTGGGATCATGTCTGCCTATCTCTGATCGGCCATTTACTGTATCTCAGTTAACCATATTTCTAACTTTTGCGGTGGGTTAGGAAGCCCGACGCGACTGGTGTCGGGTTTTGGGATCGGGTCCGCCAATCGCAATCAGAAATTGATCTTGCAGGGATCATTGGCCGCGATCACAGCCGTTACGGTAGACAATGCACCGGCAGATATTCTTGGATCACAAAAGTAGTCATTTCATGCTTTCAATGGTGCCTAATACATTCTGGAAAGAAACTGCACCACGGTAAAGTGGCACCGTTTACTGTAAATCTCAGATGCCCCGGTGGCGTGCATCACACATAAACACAAGCTAAGGTATGTTGGGCGTGATGCGGGGTGTGACGAAGGAAAGAGCTCTGATGCGTGCTGTTATGAGCCGTTGAGCTCCTAGACTACCCATGTAAATATGGCGATAGACGCACAGGAATTAACGTTGTTTTGAAAGTCACATCCACCAGCGAACGCTAGAATAGGGCCGGGAATGCGGAACTCGGAACCGAACTTCATGTTGACCCCCCTAGCTCTGCCATTTCCCCAGGGGCCTGGATGGATCTGAATCAGGGAAGCACAAGCTTACCAGTAGCGGGGAAAACTGACCCAAAACTCGTGAATTGCCGCTCTTCTTGTCCGCGATGACAAACTCAATTTCTTGAATTTCGATGCCTTCGCTCATCCAGTGGAAGGTGTCGCCATGGCGACCGCGCACTTCACTGAGGACCTCGGAGGCTGAATATAGGAAGTGAGTGTGGAGTGTAAATAGGGATACAGAAGAACTCGTGACCGACGTGCTATATCGACTCCAGTCAAGCGCCATTCCGCACCGTGAGTTTTGGTGACAACCTCTCCTGTCTTCAATTGGTAGGATACGCGAATACCGTCCACGACGTCTCCATGTGAGATTTCGATTCTTGATATCCGATCAATCTTTTGCGCTTCCGGCCAGCCACCGACTAAAGGACAGAATGATGTCATTATGCGCTTCGTAAGACTGCAGGGGCATGCTCAAACCTTCGGCCCAGTCATCGAATGGTGTAGAGTATTGGCTCGCGCGGCCAATCTCCGACGTCAAAAGTAGTCATCTTCTCGGCGACTCTAAATTAAAAACAGGATTATGCCTCATTGTCCCGCTCACCTGATAGATCCTGGGCAAGGTGGACTGCTGTAGATGTTGTATGGGAGTTGCTGGGGTCCGTGAGTCAGTCGTCTTGATTTAACAGATACGTAGGACTGACTTGGGCTTCTGCAGTTGACTATTTCGTGAATTTTGTGAAAATAAGAAAGGATCGGAAGATGAGTTCTGGGCATCTTTGATGGTATCTGCGATATCAGAAGCACTGGGCCGAAGTTTGGCGTCGGAGGCCCACGAGCGCTCGATAAGCGACCATATTCCTTCCGTCAAACCTACTTCAGCGGCAGTCGAATCATATGGACGTTCGGGTCGTTCTTCCTCCCGCACCACAAGCTCGTAGAGAAGACCTTCATCAGTGGCTCCAAATGGAACCAAACCAGTACAAATCTACAGAGCCTCAGTCAAACCACGACCGCGGCAAACATCAATGCAACGTGCCTCGTATGCTGTCATAGCCCATGCATAAATGTCAACAGATGGGGCGAGGCGTCGGCCTTTCATCCTTTCCGGAGACATCCACCGTTTTGTCCCAGTGATGAGCACAGCTGTGGAACGGGAGCTAACATCTACCTTGATCATGGAGAGTCCAAAGTCCGCAAGAACAGCACTCTCATCTGCCTTGATGAGCACATTAGTCTACACGTCAATGAGTGTCGATAGAGGATTCAGATAAGTAGCACAACGAACAGCTTTCAAATCTCCGTGTATAATCCCGCGTGCATGTAAGTACGCAAGACCAAGTGCAGTTTGGTGGACCTGCTCATCGAAAAAAAAAAACTCAGTTTCATCTACATTCTTAAGAGCGGCACATACCAGAGTCACACGACTCGCAGTCGGTTTGGTGTTAAGAAAGTCGAGGACGTGACCGTTCAACATCAGCTCCATGACAAGGAAGGGAGGCTCCTCATCGACCCCCGCGCCAAGAAATTCTATGGCGGAATCTGAACACGGACAAGAAACCGAGGTAAAATAGCTCTTACGAAGAACGTGAGGATGCCGCAGTCGTTCCCAAACCTGTTTATGCGTTCAACTTGGCGTGAATACGCAGTGAAACTCCTACTCACTTTGACCTCATTCAGCAGCATCTGAGTATGTGATCGCATCAGATAAAATGTATCTGCAAATTACAAGCTGCTTGCCTTCGGAGAAGTGGCAGCAGAAAGCTCTTTGAGAGCCACAGCAGCCCCGAGGAACATCGCTTTGTAGACATTGGAGAACCCGCCGCTGCCGATCTTATGCTTCTTTTCGACTTCGAATGAGGATACGGTCCATGGTTGAATATTTATGACTCGGCCACTTCGGCGTTGTAACAAAGTGATGCTATGTTGGAGAAATTGACGTTCAGTCGAGTGGTTGGTGTCGGTGTCTTCAAGTTTATTAATTTTAACCATGCTCTTTAAATTGCAGAACAAATCTCAGAACATGCCGACAGAAATCGAGAGAAGATTTACGTGCCCTTTGCATTGCGATGATTGCGGCCAGAAGCGATGACTGCTGCACCTCGAGCTTCCCGAACAATTCTCTGAACAATTTTTCTTGGCTGTCTTTCAGCTCGCCAAGTAACAGCCCAAATGCTTCCTTGTCGCGTCGGCGTGCATCATCAAATTCGGATTGCCACAGCTTATTATCAATCTCACACGATATCTAGTAGGAATGGATCATTGATCGCAAAGGGTGAGGAAGGGGTATCTCACGTTGAATTTATGGTAAAGGTGTAAGAGACGCCAATGATACGTTGAGACTGACGTTGTGATCTCATCTCCCTGGAGAAACCGCCGGAGGAAAGCTTTGCTAGCTTGCTCTAGTGCCAATTCCCGTATCTCGTCAATAAGGCTGGCAAGACATGGAATACGGTTCGAGCCGGTTCGAGCTGAGACTGCGAGGATCAAAGGAGTCGATACCTACCTTCTCAGCGATCTGAGCTCTCCGTCGATAGAACTGGCAAGGTTGGGTTGATCCTGCAATTTACGATCTAGAGTAAGTATGAGTTCGGCAACCGATCCTGCCAGAGTTTCGAGTTGAGCGCGGCTGTCGTGAACCTGAGTTCGTTGTGAAATGAGGTTGCATGTATGTACTAAGTACAAATTGAACCTTTTGGACTGCGTCCCACAAGGCCTTGAATCCTTTCCATGCTAATCCTAAACAAGGAACGGGTACGAGATCGAGGGCACTTGATACAGAGTCCAGAAGTTGTATCACAGTTTTGGCAGTCTTTTTCATGTTGAAACGAAGTGGTGACGAAGAATCGAGTGAAGCGTATTTGCCAGCAAAGCAAATCACCTCGCAGCCTCCTCATGTCCTCAAGCGCCAGTTGGCTTGTTAACTAGCTGCAGCGAAAAAGGAAAATTGCCCACAATAAGGAGGTAAGCGGAATATTCCGAACCACGCACGTGACCATGTTCGGATATCGGTGAGCGGAAAACTACTGTATGTACCAGGACCCCATGCAGTTAGATATTTAAGTACATGGTCAAGATCACCAAATCTATAGTTCGACATGCCACCAGATGAAGCACAGTAACAACAAAGAAAATAGTGGATGGTAAGTAAACCACACGAAACGTGGAAGCAAGACCACCCAGTCATCGGCATATGAGTGGCATATGTCGCATCCGCGTGGGACCGCGTACGCCTTGCGTCTGTCTGTGTTGCGGCACAAAAGTAGAGCAGATCGTCGTACTCTTGAGCAGACCCATTTCAAGCACGCGAACACTTGGAACATTCAGTGTATCGGGTTGGTCGGTTCCGATTGCAAGTCCTCCAGGTACAGCTTCACTGCCCGTGTCCACTCGCGATACCGCCACGCGTCCTCATGCAGTGCCCCCTCCACCACCACAAACCGCCCCAGAAGCTTCTGCTCCTGCTCCCGCACCATACTACCAACCCCTTCCCCGCCTTCCTGAGTATCCTCAGATGCCCGCAGCGCGTTGAATATCTCCCTGCCCATTTCCGGTGGGACGACTTCATCCCGCTCACTGACAATCACCATCGCGCGCCGCGCGAGGCCGCGTGGAAATAAATGCGAGGCTGCGGCAGCGCATGCGTCCCACCGGTCACGGACGAATGGGCCGAGGTAGCGATAGGGAAGCCAGCGTTGTGGATAGAGCACGCGGACCATGTCGGGCACGCTCGTGAACGCGTTTTCGAGCACGAGGCCATGTACGACGGTGGCGGGGTTCGATACCTCCTTGTGGTCTGGGTGTGCCAGGAGGCAGAGCGCGATGGATGCGCCGAGGGAGTGGCCGTAGATCGTCAGACGCGATGTCGGAAAGCGCGAAGCCGCAAAGGCTAGCGCGGCGGTGTAGTCGGCGATGAGGCCGGCTTGGGTGGGACGTGATGCTCCTGAGGATGTCCAATATGAACGTGGGGCAGGCGCGAGGATGGCCAATGATGGGATGGCATTCAACAGATTGTTGAAGACGGGGATGCGGTGGAGTGGGTTTCCGGCGTTGCCTGTTGTATAATACAGCATCCAGATCCAGTTGAAAAAATGTGAATGTGAAAAAAAGATAAATACATACCTTGACAGTAGACGACGACGTGTTTAGGAGGAGAGGTTGCGTCACGCCGGCGCAGCAGTAGAGTCGAAAGCCGGACGGTGTTTGGTTGGGAGCTGGGAATGGAGAGCTCCTCGATGTGAATCCCTTTCGGTGTGCCTTCGGGGTACACGTCCCTAAGCGACTCCGTCCTTGAACCAGGCGGTACGTATCCTGCCAGCGAACTTTAACATGCGAGAGAAGGCACTGGGGCATTCGCAGCGACGCGACCATTCACCCATGTAAATCACTTTACGTTGAAATATGACGAGCATCATGCACTGTGTACGGCGCGCATCCCGAGCATGTTTTTCAGCGATCTATATATCAATCTCCAAAATGTTTGACAAGGCGGACCTTGTACGCCCACAGCGCTATGGGAAGCCCGACGAACGTAGACAGGACTAACCAGCCTGATGGCGGATCGGAACTGGCAGTGGGTTGCACTAGGAGGCCCGCGAGTGGACCCGCATTACGCAGGGAGAGGAAAGGGTGTGAGCTGGAGCCAGAGTTAGTTATCGAGGGCGCGTAGGTATGGGCGCGGTATTTGGAACGATGGAGACGAGCACAGGCCCGAGATGTGATTGATGCGATCCACGGCGACATCGACGCCCCACCAAACTACAGTAAACGGTCACGGGGACTGAACCAAAGTTGAATTCGAGACACGAACACCATCACCCAAGCCATCACCTACCCATATCATTGACATAACTCCCCACGACATCCACCTACAGTTGTGTTAACCTCAGATTAAGAGGTCTGCGGGCCAAACCCTGACTTTCTATTTCCATCATATTACTGTGTACTCCTCTCCTTTTCTGTCCTACCTCAGGCCGGAGCCAGGCCACCATATAGGCTGTGGATGTGCTCAATTCCAAAATTCGTCCCTGCTTTCATATGGGAAATCACATTACTGTAAACACAAGGCATTACGACTATATTCTACAGGTTTTACAACTGGCAATGTGGGTGAGAAAGAAACATCAATGTTCTGTCTCCTCCCAAGTTCGCCCCACGGTCCTGACAAGGTCATCGGTGGTAATGCCTTTTCCGCTCGTGAAATATCCTGCTGCGATCTTCGCGTCAATTTCAACACGCGAGTCAATCGGGATCAGGTGTTCTACACGTGTACCGGAGCATCAGTCGTGCCTCAGCAGCTTTATTTCAAAAAACAATGACAAAGACGACGTACCCGGGAGGTCGTAGCGCTTGAGAATCCGAATACCTGATTGCACAATTGCATCGTATTTCCTGCGTGAAACGTATACACGTTACCACGGAGAGGAGAGAGCCCGAGAATCAAGAGCATGTGTACGTACATATCACTCATCGAAACCATGTTGTCGATCTTCTTAACGCCCAGCCAGTGCAACACGTCCGGCATGAGAGCCTGGAAGCGCATATCCTTTACGCCCGCAATTAGCTCTGTCGCGCGGAAATACTTGTCTGCCGAGTCGCCATCGCGCTTGCGGAGGTTGTAAACCAGGTATTTCGTCACCTCTCCAAGCGCACGGCCTTCCTTGCGGAAGTATACGACAACGCCAACGCCGCCTCGTTGCGCGGTACGGATGCACTCCTCAATCGCAAATACAAGGTACGGTTTGCAAGTGCAGATGTCAGAGCCAAACACATCCGATCCGTTGCCTATAGGGTTCGGTAAGGACGTAGGAACCTAGTCAGATAAATGACTTACATTCATCGTGCACACGTAATGTGAGCTCTTTGCCTTCATCTGATAGATATGAAGCTGGGCCGACTGAGGGGTAGTATACGTCATTGAGGTGAGCACGATAGCAAGCGTGGGGAGTGATGGCGCACAGATATAGACAGTCATGCCGCCAATGGGTGGTAAGAAAACCTTAATGTCTGGTCGTGTGACCAACTCCGGGTACATCCCACCCGTTTCTTCAAACAGAGCTCGACGCACAAAACTCTCAGATCTGTATCCATTGTCATCAACGTAGATCATTCGGACTAGAAGAGATGCACACATCTTGAAACGCTCTGCGACGCCTGGCAAATACCACACGGGCTCCACTGCAGCCTTGCTCACATTAATCTCCACACCAGGATCCGCCGTGCTCGTTGTCCCATCGGCATTGAGCAAGGGAGCACTCTTCAGCACCACCTTCCCGTCCACGACAATATCGCCTTTGCGCGATGATTCGTCAATCTCGCTGAGCTTGATATGCGCCTTGGTGACTGCGATGCTGGGCCTGATGTCGAGACCGCTGGCCGATTCTGCGCGGAAAACCTGTGGTGTGAGGTGACCCCACGGGTCGAAAGAAACGATTTTGCTCGCGTCGAACCAGGCAGGGTTTGGTGGAATGGCCACCGGTGGTTCCGTACGAGCATAGTCTGGTTTATGCGTGGGGACAAGGGTTCCCATTGCCACAGCGAGGGCCCGGTAGATGGAATAAGAGCCTGAGTGTGCGCCGATGGCATTGCGTTGCTTGATGGATGAGGGAAGACGTGAGGGGATTACGGGACCGCGTTCGGTGGCACTCCCGGCGCCCCATTTCAGCGGAACAGGTTTGACGCCGTGCTGATCGGGATATGCTATGGCGCTAGTCAGTGGCGTTAATTAAATGGATAGATTACAAGACTCCGTCTAAGGTGGCACGTCAACTCCGTATGGCCCCAAGGGGTGTGTGCATGCGGTCAGAAGTGGGAGACTGGGAATCAAATATCCGATGCCTCATGCAGGACAGGCTCCAAAACCCTAATGGTCATGCGGCGGGCGGCGGACGGTGGAATCGAACGCCCAGAGGTGACGAAGGGGAAAAACAAAGAAATGTCGTCGAAGACTCACTGGTCAACGTGACACGGCCAGGGTACAAAACCCTCTCGCGCTCCTTTTCAGACGAAATGCCATCCACACCTTTTTCCCCGAGCAGAGTTGCGGTCGACTGGGCAGGAGCCGATGGTGGGAAAGACGAAACCCCATCGAGGGTCGACAGAGAAGCGTGGGTTGGGCTAGGGGGCTCATTGCTTCCCACAGGTCGTAGGCCAGGCGATACCGGGTTGGTCAAGGAGTCGAGCTATAGCTCACATTTTAGCACCATAGCTTGAAGGGAACAAAAGGGGACCAAACAACCTTGGCCTGCAAGACTTGTTGCGAGAGTTGCAAGGATGCGAGTTGGTTTAAAATCTGAGTGAGAACTGCGCTGTCAAGTGATGACATGGTAGATGGAAATAAAGGTGCAGTCTTGTTACAGTAAACCAATCGCAGATCCGCGGTAGCTCGGATCTTGCCACTATCAGATAATCTAATCCTACACCCCTTCCCAGACCTCCTCCGTTCTAGTCGCAATTTGTAGCTCTACTCCCTCTATAGCTGCCTTTGCTGCCTTCCCCATCATTTCCTTTTCGGAAACTGCCGCACCAGGGCCATTGATAGAATACTTCACCCTGCTAGCCTCGTAACCGTCCACGTGCACACAGCAAATCTTTTCCCCTTCCTCTTCGTAAATTTGATATTCCACGTCGAAGTGATGCTGCGCCGATAGGAAAGCAAGCCAGTGCACTGGTTCTTCCAGCTTCTTGAATGCTTCTGCGGCTACGGCTCGCTTCAAGTTCATAACCGTCTCCTCTCCCGATCCCAGCTGGAGATTGTCACTGGACTGGACCGTAGCAATCTCTGTGCCGTCAACTATCGCGATACACCTCCTCACACCTTCCGCCTCCTCCGTGGAGTAGTCTATACCCCGATTCCGCCTCGAAAGCCAGATCCGCAACAATGAAACTGGGTCCTCCAATAACGCGATGGCCTTCTCTGCCGCAGCGAAGCGGACGCCCTCCTGGCTAATCCGCCCACGCCATTCGTCCTCGACCTTCGTGACTTCATAATCGTCCCAGAGGACCGAACAGCTGACCATTTTCCCATCTCTCTTGGGGGTACCACACTTCACCTTCTCGTGGTTTTTGCCAGCCCATAGGTACAACCGCGAGATTGGGTGCTGCACGTCCGTATTGTGGTTGACGATGCGCTCCAAGACCTCCCAGTGACCCAGGCGCCGGAGAACATCCCGCACGATGTCAAGGTCTCCATGAGAATCGAGGTAGACAGCTCCGAGCAAGCTCTCAAACATATCGCTCAGAAATTTCGGTGCCTGCAACGACGTTAACGCCAACCAAGGGAAAACGCGTCCCTCCGAAAGCGCAGTCTCGATCTCGTCGCGACCACCTGGACGCTCCCATCGAGCGAACGTGGCCAGCTGCTCATCCAGAACGTGCACGTTTGAATGCAAGAGACATTTGTAGAGGTGTAAGCGCTGCGCGTCCTCCGTCACGGTCAACCCATTGTCTGGTGACCATGACGGCATTACCACAGGCAACTCGGTGGATGCGCGTAGACACAACATAGCGAGGAAGTGGGCGTTCACCACGGCTGTCTTGATCATGTGTATATCTCCCGGACCATAGTTCTTCCCTGGTGCGTGGTAGAGGTAGTCGGTGACAAGCATGTCAAGTACGGCATCTCCAAGGAACTCCATGCGCTCGTAAGATATCGTCTCCAGGTCGCTCTGGTAGCTCGCATGCGTGAGGGCCTCCACAGCAGTCGCTTTGCGGCGGAACGTGTACCCCAGGATGCTCTCCACAGTGGTGATTTGGATCGGGTAATGAGCGAGGTCGGTGACGCGTGAATACATGGCGTTGATACATTCAGGGAGGGGACTCCATGATAAATCAAGATCGAAGACCTTCATGCATTCAATCCCCATCGCAAAGCCACCGTGCAAATACGCCGCGCCGATGAGCGCCTCCACAACGTCTGCCAAGACCTTCGTCGATAGGTTTCGTGCGACACTGACTTTTCTCTTCTGTTTTTCCGTCATCTTGGTCATGTCAGGCGATGACTGTGGCGTTTCGTCGAATAGCAATGCATCCGGGTCGGACGCTCGCCTCGGCTTCCACCTCCTGGGTATAAAAAAATCTCGGATGATCCACTTGTATAGCTTCCGTTGGATCGCCATCTTAGCAAGATTGGCATTCGAGACCGCGTGGTCCTTGCGTCTCGCCAGATACCCCTCGTGCCAAAGCGGATGCGCCGAGAGAAGCTGAATGCTCACTGCATACTTGAGGGTGGTGTCACCAAGCGTCTCAAGACGCTGGTAGTTGGTGCGTTCTTGAGCAACTGGCATGGTAATCGCGGTCAAGAGCAGATCGAGGGGAATCTGAGCCAGAGGTGTCCCGATGAACAAGGCATCTCTCATGGAAGAGGCCGTGCAGACCATCTGGAGGTGCCTGATAATCGATGGAGCCCACAGCGCGTATTGTGCTTCGTGAGACGAGATGAGTGCGACCAGGGTGCGGTCCTGCAGAAGTAGCACCGTCTTCTGGCTCACAGCGTCCATTCCCTTTGACTCAACCGGCATAGGAGTGAGGAACTTTTGCTTGTCGATCCGCCGTGCCTCGATCAGTGGGTACGTGATCTCGAGCTCGGCAACACTGTCATCGTTGCGCCTGCGCTCATATCGCCTCACGAGCTCCGCCTCCTCTTCTATGGTAATGGGGGTATCTCGCATCCGTGTAAACCGGAAGTATTTTCCAGTGAACCCTGTCCCGCTCACCATGAAGATGTCGTCCACTTGATGGTAGCGGCGCACGAACGATGAGAAGGGTACTAAGAGCGCCTGTGCGTCGCTGGTGGATGAACCGGAATCAGAGGCCAGGGCCCTTCGCTCGTCCCAAACCGTTGGTGACTCATCCACAGGAATGAAGAGATGAAGGAAGTCCGTCTGGTCCCAATCCATGCGCGAGCCATACATCGGCCAGAAGAGCCGACGTGTGAACTCTTTCGCACGCGCCAGAATGCCATCATTGTCGCCACGAATGGGTGTTTGGTCCACAACGCGCACTTTGAATGGGTGGTATTCGCGTGTATGTATGGTAGGGAATTCGTCAGTCTTGAGCGGAGGGATAGCAGCCTGCGTCAGCATGCGTAACGGGGGAAGTCCGTCCACCTCTAGTCCGTCCACCTCTAATATTGTCGACCACCATCGCATGTCCGCGTCGCTGCCGCCAGAGACACGCCAGGGATCCATTTGGCTCGAGACCAGTGCCGTACCCTCACGCCCCTCGACCTCTTTCAGCAAAAACCGCACCTCACTTTCCTGATCGGGCTCCAGGGTGCTGGTGAGCGGCAGGAGATGGTCATTAAGAAGTCCGTTTTCGTACAGAGAACGATAAGCTTGGAATGCAACGTGACGTCGCGCAGAGACCTTCGTGGGGTGAATTCCGGGGGTCGAAAACGAGCGAAAACGAGGGTCTACCAGCCTCGGAAGCGTTAAGGTACATCCATATGGACCCATGTACGGAGGGCGCGATCCGCGGTCTGCGTGCCATTCCAAGGGGTAATCGGGAGGGTCAATGTCGAACAGTGGGATATTATTGGCCAACCCTGAATAAGGAAGGATGGCGCAGAAATGGAAGATATGTTCAATAGCGGAGTTCCCCGTCAGCACTGCCCTGATTTGATGGTTTCAGCGAGACGCGGAAGTGGGGAACGTGCACTAGCGCTTACCCGGTCGCGTCTACCGTAAATCGCAAACTTCCGTCGTCGTCATCTTCATCATCGACGAGCATCGCCTGGTATTCCTGCGTCGTGTTATACAGCCTAGTCATCTCTTTCTCCTGTTCCTCCCATTTGCGCACGGTCGGCTCAAACTCCAACGAGCTTGAAAGCATGAGGACGAATGAGCTGCGTTCCTGGCGCGCGCGCCCACGGCTCTGCGCCCAGCTAACCATATTCGGTGGCACGTCCCACCGGACGACATTGCAGCACGCTTGAATGTCCAGCCCTTCCTCCGCGACGGCTGTCGCGACGAGCAAGTTGAGGTTCCCGATACGGAAATCCGCGAGAGTCTCGTTCGCGGGCTGGCGAAGCAGGCGTCGTGTGATGTCAAGGAACGAGCGGCGCTGAAAGCTGCCCGATTCTCCTAGGAGACTGCCCACGGTGAACACCTCTGCAGTACGTGAGTGTCGCGCGAGGATCTCGGTTAATGCTAGCACAGCATCACGCCGCGTGACGAAGATAAGGCCATGGTAGTCCATTCCAAAGCTCTCGAAAAATGCCTTTTCGTTCAACAAGACGTCGATCAGTTTCTCCACTTTATCTGAGCTCCTCCGTATTATGTCTTCAGGATCGTCGTCGGGTACAGGCGTGATCTCAACGCGTGAGAGGTGTTTGAGTAGGTACTCCTTCTCGCTTTCGCTCACTGTGAAGGAAAACGTGTTGCCTGCGCTGGTTGCTTGCTTGCACACCTGCTCGATGTACCAGTCTGCTGCCCATTCCCCAAGGTCCGAGCAAATCTCTTTTGCGGCGCGTTCTAAATCGCGCAAACCCTTTTGCGTATAAGTATTGTGCTTGTCTATCACTTCTGACAATCGCTGGTCGATGCGATTTCGCCTGGGGCCCGGTTCGAGCTGTCGGAGTTCGGCGCGCAGACTGAGCACCCGGGGATCCTCCTCGATATTCAGGGAGTCAACGACAGTCTCGAGAGACTCCAGGTTCCTCGAAGGCGGAGTGCCTACAAGAAGATATTCCGGCACTGCGTAGATGGCGTGTTTGAATTGAGGGCGATGCGAGAAACCCTCGAGCTCTTCACGGTACTGAAGCGGAGCACAGATGGTGGAATCCAAATTAAGCTCGAGTTGCCTGTCCCGAAAAACCCAGCCCTCAGCCACATCTACCACCAAACATAGAAACAGGAAATGTTTGGTTCACTTACCTGAAATTTCTTTCGGCATCGCCACCAAAGATCGGACTGGCTGTGAGCCCAAGGATCATGGGACGCATGGTCTTATTTGGGTCCCCAGGTACGCGGGGTGGCAGTTTATCATAAAATTCCCGCATCACGTGGTTATACGAGTGTTTGTCCGCAGTATGGTGCGCCTCATCGAAAACAAGTAAGCCGATGTCGTCCCCAAGGTGGACGTAGCCATGGCGGAGCGCGTTGAGGAGAACGCCGTGCGTGCTGACAACGATGCGGTGCGCGTCCAGTACGCGGCGCCACAGCTCCCGATCCTTCCACTGGTCTGGTTCGTTCGCGCCCGAAATGAGTCCGACGGAGACGGGGAGGTGGGCTGCGATGACTGCCTGCTGCTGCCATGCTAGCGCGACTGTCGGTGCGAGGAACCAGGAGACCTATGTGGGATGAGTGATGGTGAGTATTTTATCGATGCATAGATAGTTCGCAACACCAGCAAGTGTGGAACACTGCAATGGGCAGCATACAGCGACGAAGCACACACCTTGCGCGATTCACCCTCTATTTCGTGCTTCATCCGCAGAACCGCGATGTGAGTTTTTCCTGCTCCCGTGTCGAGCGCAATGATTATGTTCTGCCGCAAACTCTGTTCAAGCATCTCCAGCTGATACTTGCGGGGTTTAAAGCTCCGAGTTGGCACCGTCGAAGGCACCTCATCTCCCTGTGTTGCAAATTTATCGTCTGGCATAACGACCTGAGGGTATTGTTGAAAGGGTAATGATAGGGTGGGTGGATGCAGCAGACCTGGAAGTCAAGGGGCGTCTGGAATACTTCCTGGGTTCATATATGACATACCTCCCTGTTGACTGCGGATCGCAGCTGTATGGGCGCTATCTATGATAGTCCAATAGAAGAAATTGGAAGCTTGGTACCAGTGGGTACATCATAAACTGCGGCTACACGTGTTCGACCTGTCCGTCAACATTGTCCTTGAAATTGGCAACTTCCCACGGTCGTCTGGTCATCGATCATCGATCCGCCCATGACACTAGGCCGCAGCAACTGGCCGTTGTGTTAACTTCATCGATCTAAGCCCTACGGTACTAAAATAACGCCGCAACACTTCGCTGCGTATCTACAATGACGCCTTCCCACGCGGCTCGAATGGCAACAACAGTGCAATGAAACTCGACACGATAAACAAAGACGCAGAAACGTAGATCGGCGCAGGTGTAGCCAGATTCGTGTAGAGCGCGATGACTGGCGCGGTGATCCCAAAGACACGATTCGCGGCTGCCACGAGCGCGTTCCCCGTCCCACGATCCTTTGTCGGGAACAGCTCTGGCGAGATCGCGTATAGCACACCGTACATGATGTTGCTCGTGAAACTATAGCCACAATTCCAACCGAGGAGAGCGGTGGACGAGCGCGATGTCGTAGAAGCGAAAAGGAATATGCCAGTCAGAGCTATGATACACAACATCAGCGGCACGGTGACAAACGAAAATCAAAATGGGATCAATCAATGGGAGGGATGCACGTACCTGTTGAGATTGCGAGCGAGCCGCGTCGTCCGAGATATGGCAGCTCGACTGTCCATCCTGCGAGCAATGCGCCAGGCACACCGATGACGCTTAAGATGACTTGCTGGGGGGCGGCGAAGAACATTGAGTAATGAGAGACGCGACTAGGAACCAAGTACTCACATTACGATAAGTGAGATACGTCGAGCCATCTCCGAAGTCCGCTCCACGAGTTGCCAGGCTACAAAGTACGATCAAAAGGGGAAAGAGGGGCGCGAGAGCGTCACCGTACAAATATGTCACAAAACTGTTGTACCTTGTAGGGTATCGATGTAAGTGCGAGGTTCGCCGAATTGGAAATAAATAAATGCCTTACAGAGGGAAAGCGAGGCCGATGAGTGCTAAAAAAAACCAGGTTAGACATTCATAAGCGGAAAGACATCAAAGGAAAGAAAACCAAGTACCCCAGAGAGTGATCAATAGACTCGTAGACCATGCAAGCTCCCGGGTTTTAAATAGCGGGGTGATATGGTCCCAGCCAAACTCTCTGAGCATCCTACGTAGGGCGGCTAATCTAGAAGTATCCATTGCCGATATCCGAGATTTTTCAGAGTCGTCCTTCACAGAAGTCGGGCGATTTCGCTCAACTCTACGAAGCATATCCAACGTAAGGTTGCTCGTTGTGCCGTTGTACGTTGCCACCTTATGCACGACCTCCACCGCCTCCGCGTCGAACCCACGTCCCATAAGGAACTTGGGGCTCTCATAAAGATGGAAAATAAAGAAACGAAGCACAAAGAGGACGAGCATAAGCCCACCCATGGTGAACAAGAAGTACCGCCAGCCCTGATTCTCGGAGCGCAGACACGGAGAGGGTGGAGACGTGGTCGGGCAGGAGAAATTCGTGATCAGTGGCCATGCAACCTGTGTTCGGCTCAGGAGCTGGTACGGTGTGGGGAAATGGAAACAGAAGGCCCACCAAACTACCAAGAAGTTGGCCCAGAGCCCACCAGATAGACAAGACAGTCAGCAGGTATTGGTGCGTCGCGGGTATGAATTCTGGAAAGTTGCACAAACCGTCAGCTGGTGAATCCGGGTATGCCATTTGTGGCAGCTACATACCCAAAAAGACAGCAGAATCAACGGGAAGGTTACCACCCACTCCAATGCTCCACATCGCCGCGAGGGAGCATAACGTAATCGAGTTTGGCGAAGCTCCACCAGATAGGGCAAACACACCAGTGATGAAAAGCGTCAGGTTGAAGGACAACCTAATATGTACGTGGATTTATGATACAGAAGGGGTGTTGAAGGGGCGTTTGAATAATACCTGCGTCCCCAGATATCTGATCCGACACCAAAAACAACAGCGCCGACAAGTAAACCAATGTTCTGCCCGAGCTTGAGGAAGGGACCCTTGAAAGCAAATTCGTTGACCACAGGCGTAAAGATGAGGCCAGTGACAATCTAGGTGATGATGGATTAGTAAATCGACTAGACGGGGGCCGTGATGGAATAAGTAATCACAGGCCATAAGTTGTCACTGTTAAGGCAGCATTGAGAAAGCGTGTGTGATACATAATGCAGCAAAATAACGAGACTTACGACAGCCAGCCAAAACCGGTGAGAACAAAAAGATGCCACTGCGGAGTAAGGTCGATTAAGTAGCGCACGGAGACCGAAGTCCAAAGTAAGCAGGACCTCACCTGGTACTTTCCCATCCCGACTTCACGCAAAGCATCGTTTAGAATCTTTGCTTTGGCAATATAGGTGGGATCCAGAGAGTCATACACGTAGACACTTTCTGTGTCTCCGTGAATCGTGATTTCCAGATCGGTTTTCCCGACGTTTTTGGGCTCATAAGGGCTGACCCCTGGAGGAGTGAGTTTACCGTCAGCCATGACACGATAAGAAAGGAGCAACCTTGGGTTTTTGTACCGCGGACGAAGAAGCTCCGGTCCGGAAGGGGCACACGTTTTAGACCAGGAAATGCTCGATTGAGACGATCAGAGGTATTGTACAAGAAGGTTCAGCCGCTCTCTACCCGCTCAAATCCACGTGGTGTCGCTGCGTCCCAAGGTCCGCGAATCTCGCTAACAAAAATATTTTCAGTGATCTCTCGCCAAGAGAATGATAGACTCACTATTTGTACTGCTGTGCCCACATCAAAACAGCGGGTGCCCCAAATGTCACGCTAATCAAGACGGCCGCACAAAGTATGGGTAATGGCGCCGCCAGAGCTGCCAACCCCAGTAGTAGCGTAACAAGGGTTTGAACCGGAGCGGGCATCGACTGCGGTCCACGTTTGAGTAAACACAGGCATGACACCAGTAAGGACAGGACTCACCTGGATGCGACGCCGAAATATTGGGAAGAGCGCAAAGGCTTCCACAGAGAACAGCATCAGCCCAAAGACGGCCAGATCGTCGTGCAGGCGCGAGGCTAGCACAACTGCGGCCGAAATCGCAGCGTTAATCGAGAGCACTGAGGTCAGCCTTTTCCAACCAGGTGGCTCGTACTTATCAGCGTCAAAAATGGAGTGAGATGCACGCACCGCTCGCGTCGGACCGGAGACGCAGCGTAGTACGAGTAATCTGCGAGCGCAGCGTGTACGAGGAAGAGTGCCGTCGTGAGGGCCGAGATCGAGTCGGCGGATGTCGGCGCCGTGAGAGTCCGGAGGATGGGTGCAAGGGCTATGAGTGCGAGGAAGATGAGAAGGGACGCCTTGACCGTGCGTGCACCTTGAGCCCCAAAACATCATCAGACAGGTTATCCAACCAAACTGGCAACACAAGCTTAGCGCAACGTACGACGATCGGATGGTGCGTTCCCTGCTGCATCTCTCCCAAAGTGTTCCATAGTTTCCCAAATAATACATCCAACCACAAATGTCGCGCTAGAGAGGACAACTAACAGACGCGGGTCAAGCGTGTGGTTGAGTAAGTGAGTAAAGACGGCCAGAAAGACGAAGATGACGGAGAGGTGTTGGGAGATAGTGCATGCGCCCAACATTAATGGCCAGCATCGATACGGGAGCACATTGGCTACGAGAAAGTAAGGGTTTAGCAATTCGTGAAAGGAATTTGAAGAAGCATGGATTACGGTTCTTGGACAGACCCGCAAGGAACGTCGGTGGGACGTAGTTGTCAGGGAATGGCTGTAGTCTCCACAGAACACGTTCCCACTCGTGTCCATCCTCACCAGTCCTATCGGGTTCTGTCGTCGCCATTCATACGAGCTGGTGGAAGACTCCGGACTATTTCAAATTCACTCCAACCACTTTAGCCGAGTCTGACCCGGAACATTGGGTTCTATGAAAATTTCACGTCGAGCCTTCAATCCAAGTGGCTATTGAACAGATACCAGACATGTACATTTCAGGATAGTACAGAGACAGAGAAACTCCAAAAACATCTGGACGAGGTGCTATACAAGACAGAGAAATGAGGTATGCAAGGGTTCGCCAGTAAGGAAGAACTCGATCTGCATATATCACACATGCTTCCTTGTTCTCAAGTGAACACGCTAGCTTTGCATATCCTAACTCACGAGCCTTTTTGCGCAGTACAACCGCCGTAAACTCAGGATCCTTCTCAGCGGCGCATCGCTGTACTTCGTCAAGTACCGCCAAAGCGTCGTGATGCGAGTCGGCGGGAGTCAGTGATTACTGTGGCGACGCGGGAGCCGAACCACTTGGGGTTGCCGTCGTGGGTGTGGAAGTAGAACTATATGACAATGGACAGGCCGGGGTGGAGGGGACAGGGGGTTTCGTGATAGGTTGCGCTTCCTGCTGTTCCTTCTGTTCCTTGACTTGCGCAACAAGCGAGTGGTCGCGCGTGAATTGAGTCTCCTGTGCGGCGGGGCGCGTGCGGAGGTAGTACATGTCAGTCTTGAGGCCGCGGTTCCAAACCATAGGAATGCATACTTGTCAGCTGACAGCGCTGACCGACTGTCGGCACCTGTAGGCGCACGTTGAGGCTTCGACTTTGGTAGATGAAAGCGTCACGGTCTGCCGCCAGGTCGAGCACCTTCTGCGAGATTTCCCATCTGGTCTTGTAGATCACCCTGACGTCGTAGGAATCTCTATAGTTGCCTGAACCGAGCCATTATTGGCTATAATCCTGTTCTTCATGTCATCGTTCCAAAGCTTGAGGTCGACGAGCTCGCGTAGAAGCCATGGGCATACGACCCGGAACTCGCCAGCAAGGACACGGCACAATATAGATGTTGCTGCAATCGACATTAGATTGCAGCCAAGGCACCCAGGAGAGAGAAGTTCACCTTGTGTATGACTCAAAGTGCTCCGAGTGACCCAGGGACCGAGTCGTTGAAACCTAAAATCTGGCTTGTCGATGCAGTCGGCATTGGAGCGACGAGAAGGGAATTACGCAAGCCATGTTTGGCAACCGTCTCCTTCAGAGCGACCCAGTCCCACAACTCGGTGGGCGTAACATTCCACAGATCATACTACAACTGTCCCTGCGATGTATGTTTCATACGTGCGTGCGCTTGTGCCATCTCACAACTGGCCTCCACCGCACATGGTAGATAGTCTTGAATACCCGCTGATTGAGTAAACGTGCTTCAGGTGAGTCGAAAGGAATTCGTAGGACCATACGTGTCTGCGAGACCCTGAACATCATGTCCATCAGGTCCAAAATGTGATGTGATGTGATCATGTGATCATGAGAGAAACGCAGAGTACTCGTGACTAAGCGCTTAGTGTTTTCGCATGCTTGTTCGCATGCTTACAAACGCTCAGCGCTCAACGGTCAAATCGCGCCCATATTATCGCATGTTCACAATGAGGCGCATTAAGTTCAGGTATTTTTTCACTGATTTTGAATGTGTGAATTCCAGACAAAGATTGAGAAAGAGGAATACTTACAGGAATCTCACTTGAGAGCCTGAGGCAAGGCCTGAGGTTAAGGTTAACGCGGTCGCGTCTTTGTGGATATTTGTTGGCGTTGACGCCCAACGAGGAATCTGTTGATGTCAGATGACCTAATTCGACGTGAACCGACCGGATCGTAAAAAACTGACCCTTACATGCGTCTATTGATTGAATGTTGATAGCGCTGATCAGTCACCTCGGCTTTCCTACACTATTCCTACATGCAATGTCACATGATTTCAGTCGACAAGGAGAAGACGCGACTTGCAGTAAAAGAAAATTCGACACCAAAGAGTTACCGAAGTCAGCCGTGGGAATGTTCCCAAACTTCAAGCACGCCCACGAAATTCTCTTCTGTCTTCACACGACAAACTCGGACACTTTGGCGTGCCCAAGTCCCTCCATGCCCTGCGTGATTCCTTCTACTGGCCGAGGATAAAACACGATCACGAAAACGCATATACCCCCTTTTGTGCCGTGTCGCATGAGGTACCCTCTGTTGGTCCCAGACCGCCAATGCGACTCGGTCGCCATCGACTTCATCGGCCCCCTCCCAGCTGTGTTGACGACGGTTTCGACTGCACAGTCACAATCACGGGCCGTCTCGGGTTGGATATCTATATCGTGCCCACTACATGTTCCCTGACCGCATAAGGACTTGCCTCTTCTGCGTCAGCAAACGTATAAACAAGACCGTCATCCAGTGCATCCGGTTTGCAGTAGAACGTGGGCCCGCGCCTTACCAAAGGTCCGTTTTGATATCATGAACACTGTTAACAAATCCACAGGATACTCCTCGTTCCAACTCCGTTTCTGGAAATCCCCCTGTCTGCTGCCCCCGCTCATCAATACCACCTCCGACACCGACCCCACGACGGTCTCCACTCTTTTAGACTCTGGGCAATCATTCACCGATCGGCGATCTGCGTGCGTAGTCCCCCCCCCCTCGCATATATTCGAAAACTAATGCTCTATTGTAGCCCTGTGAAAAAATACAACTCTGAGGTCCGAATACGGAGGCATCACAACCCCTGCAGCTCTCAGGTGCACTTCCCCAAATCATTGCTCTTCCGCTCACAAACTCATGCGTTTACAGTACCTATGAGATGAGTTTTCCAAGGCATCTGCATACATCACGGGCACTCCTTCACTGGACACAAACATGAAGCGCTCGCACTTGCTTGTAAGAGGAGTGGATGGGTAAATTGTCTTGTATGTCATACTAGCCTCTATCTCTTTGTTACGATGTTAATGATTTCTCTTTCCGAACGGTTCAGAATCGACAAAGTAACAAGTAGTAATGCCTCTCATGCAAATACATCTCTAGCTTGGTGGAACTGCAATTGGAGGGCGTGCGAGGGTCGAAGGAAGGTGGTGGATGCAGCGGCGGTTACATTGGCGAGTTGGCACTTCTTGCTGCGGACTTTCGGGAGGAAGCCGGTGATCAAGGGGAGGCAGGGCATTAGAGATAAATTGTAATCGTGTAGCATCGAATAATGTCAGCTTTTTCAGATGCAAACAGGCGTGATCGGGCGTGAAATTATCATTTCCCAATAATCACATAGCATCAGATGATGACGACTAACAACGACATTTGTGCAACTGGTTGGCTTGAACCGACGCTATCCGACGAGATTTGGCGTAGCGTCGTCACGTCGGATTACATCACCTGGCATCAACGCGATTCTCACTGGGGTTGACGCGTTGACGCGTTGACGTCCTATGTTCTGCCTCGACTGATTGCGTGATATGTATTGTTGGCTCACGTCGGCCTCACGAGGTAATATATACATAGATGCAGGATTTGAAGCGTACAAATATAACGTACCCATACAATCTCATTAATCCACGTCTGAGAATAAGTCCGGTAGAGCATCCTGCGCTGCTTTCAGCTTCTCGTTAATCGCACGCCGCGCTAGCATGCGGCAATCATGGTGCATGTATGTTGCACTCCCCCACTTGTCAAACTCCTTCAGCACGGCACGCAGGCGACCGAGCACATCCGCAAGTCCGAGCGCAAGCACAGTCTCGCTCTTCGATTTCTCGCGCCAGAATTCCTGCCATGACTGCATGCACCCGCTTTGGTGCCAGTTCACACCGCACGACGGTGCGTGGTCGAAGTTCGGAGGCACCGTACGAAGTTGCTCCCATGCCATCGTAAGGCGATAGTAGCCCGAGAGTAACCGCATCTGCTGTGTTGCCGAGACAACAAGTCGTCCATCCGCATCGACCTCCCCTTCCACATGCCCTGACCCTGGCTGCCGCACGATAGCGACAGCCTTCTGCATCACCTCAAGGTAAGCAGCTCCGCGTAGAACACGTAGATCAAGCTCGTCCGCGAGCGTCATTGCCATGTAAGCATTCTGCGGCGAGGCAACCATGTGTCTGCGCAGCGACTCAACCATCGTGTTGAGCAGTCGCTCGTGTTGGCACATCTGTGCGAGACGCACAAGCGCCACGATCTGCTCATTGTTTGTAAGCTGCGCAGGGAGCGTGTACGTCTGTGTAGGTGAGGTGGGTGCCTGACATAGTCCGGCTAAAGGGAATTGAGGAGAGGAGGAACCCCTGCGGGTGACGGTATCCACGATGACATCCAACGACCACGTTTCAAGGGATTTGAATGAGTACTTATTAGAGATACTGGCAATGTCGATAAGGCGAGTGAGGTTGGCCAGATTGGAATGGACCTGCAGGAGTTCGTGTGGTCTTCGTAGTTTAGCTACGGAAGGTGGGTAAGGGCAAGCCGATCCAACTCACAAGGCATATAGCGCCCAGAGAAAGTTCCGAAACTCGGACACAGTATCTCCTGCGAGAATGACTGGGTTGTCATCTGACTGGCCTTCAGCTAGTTTGTCTCCTTGAGGCAACGAGAACATGGTGCCGAAGGAAGAGGAATCCTTCGATAGCATGGTCCGGTGTACCTACGAGGAGTAGGGTCAATTACGTTGTGCGACGAAAATATGTGGACTCACATTAAACAGCGTATTTTCCACCAATATGATGCAACTCCCGTCAGAAAGATAGTAGTCCTCGTCACGGACAATCTCTGATCCTTGGCATTGAGGAATCTTCATAAACTCGGCTTTCTCGAATAAATTACGCGCGCGTTTTCGCGGTGGCGAGTGGAGAAGCTGAGCCGCAGAAACCCCTTCTTCCAAGTCTTGTTTTACGAAGAATCCCTCGTCCTCAGGTGGGATGAAAAGAGGAGTGTCAGGTTCTGTCATTGACTGCCCTGAGGCCTGGAGATGGTGCACAGTAAATATCGGCACTGGCTTGCGTAGGCGACGACTCGATGGTGTCCGATGCACCTTGGATCGCTGCGGAGTGTGCTGGGAGCAGGGTTAGGTCACGAGGCCGGAAGGGCGAAGCGATGACCATGCCGACAGATAGCCACGTGGTTATCATATCTTGTCCAACCCCGTCATGATTTTTTGACCTCCACGTCTCTAGTAATCCCTTCGGCATGCGGAAGCAACTTGACCAACGTATTCCGATTCTCATCGACAATAATGTCAAAAAGAACCATCGTTCCTTCATAGTCCTCGTCGGGGACAAGGGGAGAGATCAGGTCGTCAACCTTCATTTTCTGCTCTCTCAGGCACGCGTCTCTGCACGTCCTAACGTACTTTGGTGTTACAAGAAAGAGCTTGGATTTACGAGGTGCGTTCTTTCTAGGCCATCAACAGCATTTTTTTTAACCTCCTCTCAGTCACAGAAAAAAACGTGAGGCAAAAATAAAGAGAGACGTAAAGCGCGGTATTAGGGAAGTGAACGAGCACGACCCATTCGAGATCTTCATAACAGTCACCGACATCCGCTATACGTGTGTATCAGTAATATTCTCTTGAGTATTGTGGCCCTGAGTCCCCACAGCTACTATAAGGAATCCGAGAAGATTCTCGGAAACACCTTCGGAATGTTGGTCCTGCAAGATTTCGAGGCGATCACACCGAACCTACTCGCGCGGACAATCGAGACTGTAGAAGGTGGTGGACTTGTTGTACTCTTGCTAAAGACTATGGCGTCTCTGAGACAGCTATACACTATGACCATGGTGAGAATCAAACCAATGGCTGTTCATTCAGACGTTGACACCGAACAGGACGTGCACGCACGCTATCGAACATCATCACAACATGACGTCGTTGCTCGTTTCAACGAACGTTTTATTCTTTCTCTCAGTTCCTGCGATGATTGCCTAGTCCTTGATGATGAACTCAACGTGCTTCCCATATCTCGTGGAAAGGATATCACCGTTGTCAGGGAGGAACGTAGAAAGGGAGCA
Organism: Russula ochroleuca; assembly: GCA_015178965.1. NCBI lineage: Eukaryota > Fungi > Basidiomycota > Agaricomycetes > Russulales > Russulaceae > Russula > Russula ochroleuca. The sequence goes on along the minus strand of WHVB01000040.1, from coordinate 53,315 downwards.
GAGGAGTCAGAGCTGAAGGAACTGAAGGAGACATTGGCAGATACCAAGCCGGTTGGCGACCTCGTCAAGCTCGCCAAGACGGTTGATCAGGCGCAGGCAGTTCTCACTTTCACAGATGCTATTGCGGAGAAGGCGCTCAGCTCGACCGTGACATTGACAGCCGGGCGTGGCCGCGGCAAATCTGCTGCTCTTGGTTTGGCTATTGCAGCAGCACTCGCGCATGGCTATTCCAACATTTTTGTTACCAGTCCTAACCCAGAAAATTTAAATACCCTCTTCGAATTCGTCTTCAAGGGTATGGATGCGTTGGGGTACGAAGAGCACCTTGACTATGACATCGCACAGAGCACAAACCCTGACTTTAACAAGGCCATTGTGCGCGTTAATGTTTTCCGGGGGCACCGACAGACCATCCAGGTATCTCCATTTTTGGTGATAAAACAATGGCGTACTCACTGTCTCATGTTAGTATATCCAACCCCAAGATGCCCATGTTCTCGGCCAAGCTGAGTTGGTCATCGTCGATGAAGCGGCTGCTATCCCGCTTCCCCTCGTTCGGAATCTTATTGGACCATACCTCGTCTTTCTAGCATCCACCATTAACGGTTACGAAGGCACCGGACGCTCACTCTCCCTCAAACTTATTCAACAACTTCGCGAGTCAACTCGGCTTTCACTCTCGAATGAAATCAAGGAGGACGCGGCCGCTGGTCCGTCGACCAAAAGACCCATATACACCGCCCCTCCAAAGGTTCGAACTCTACGTGAAGTGAAGCTCGATACCCCGATCCGCTATAGCGCTGGGGACAAGGTTGAACAGTGGCTCAACGCGCTCCTTTGTCTTGATGCAACGATTTCTCCGCGTTCTGCTCTCCATGGCACCCCACACCCATCGCAATGCGAGCTCTTCTATGTCTCGCGTGATACCCTTTTTTCTTATCACCCAGCTAGCGAGGCATTCCTGCAACGTATGATGGCCCTTTACGTCGCGTCCCACTACAAAAACCAGCCGAATGACCTCCAGCTGATGTCTGACGCGCCGGCGCATCACTTGTTTGTGCTCTTGCCGCCGATCACAAATGACGAGACACACCTCCCCGAACCGCTCGTCGTATTGCAGGTCGCATTAGAGGGAAACATCAGCAAGCAAGCCATACTTGATGGGCTACAGCGCGGGCTACGTGCAGGGGGCGATCTCATCCCGTGGTTAGTCGCACAGCAGTTCCAAGAGGGCAAGTTTGCCATGATGAGCGGAGCCCGTATTGTGCGTATCGCGACGCATCCAGACTACTTGAGTGTACGTGCCTTGGACCTCGATGTATGCCAAAGTTTGATGTGGGAACGTAGATGGGGTACGGGGCACGGGCCCTGAATGCGCTAAATGCGTATTACTCTGGAGAATATTTCAATTTGGATGAGTCTGCCAAGGCAGATGTCCCTTATTCTGACACCGCGACGATACGCGAGGTATGTCAAAATCCATGCTACCATCTCCCGCAGAAGCTTACCTTTGATTAGTCCACCACCCTTCTCACCGACCATCCTACTGTCAGACCGGCAACTGCGATGCCTCCCCTCTTGCAAAGACTCACAGAACGTAAACCCGAGAACCTCGATTACCTCGGTGTGTCGTATGGGTTAACGTCGCAGCTTCTTCGGTCCGCTTTTCAGCAATTGAAATATCAACCTTCCCTGACATCTCTTACAGGTTCTGGAAGCGCGCGGGCTACGTCCCATTGTACATCCGTCAGACACAGAGCGAACTTACAGGCGAACACACGATCGTTATGGTCCGTGGGCTCCGATCCTCAACAGATGAAGAGCTTGGGTGGCTAGGGGAGTTTTCCAAAGGCAGGTTCATACACTATTATGCCGCGCTGGTTAATAATGGTATCGTCTGATAGACTTTCGAAGGCGGTTTCTCACACTTCTATCATTCAAGTTCCGGGAATTTAACAGTATAATGGGGCTTAGCGTTCTTGAAGCCGCTAATACCGGGGTCAAATATCTCGATCCTGACAGCAAGCCAGGTTTATTTTTTGCATTGCTCTCACTCTTTCGTGTCTTACGTCCTGTGGCCCAGCTCTGACATCTCAGGAACTGTCGTTCCTATTCACACCCTTCGACCTCAAACGCCTCGATTCATATTCTCAAAACTTGCTTGACTATCACATCATACTTGACTTGTTACCGACAGTGGCCAGGCTCTATTTCGAGAAACGCCTCGGAGAAGGGGTGCGTCTTAGTGCGATACAGAGCAGTTTGCTACTTGGCATGGGACTACAACGGAAAAGTGTCGAAGCGGTCGAGGTAAGCTCACTCGAGTACGTATTATCAGGGCTCATGCAATGATGCTGGCATAGGCGGAACTCCAGCTCCCGGTTTCACAGGCACTCGCACTTTTTGTGAAGCTCATCCGTAAGATCTCGGGTAACCTGCAGGAGATACAAAGGGCCGCGGTTAGTGCCACCATCCCTGTACCTGCACAGGTATCCCAGGACGGAACAGGCTCTATAGTATCTCTAGTCGCAGATGCGGAACGCGGGCTGAAGAACATGGAAGCGGAACTAGATGTAGCGGGCGACGAGGCTACTACCGCACTACAGGAAAAGCAGCGTGCGATCATCGACTCGCTCGACCTATCTCGGTAAGTGACCTACCTTTTTCTGTATCCTCCACTCTCCATAGCTACCTCTGATGCGCATCAGCTTACCAGTGTCTTAACTATCCTAGGTATGCCATCGACGATGCATCAGCAGACTGGTCTATCGCCGAGGCACAAATACGGGGTGGGCGTGGCCAGTCGACGGTCGTCAGCGTCAAGACGTCAAATGCTGCAGGACTAAAGCGCAAGTTGGATGGCGCAGCTGAAGCGCCGTCTGTGAAAACTAAAAAGAACCGCAGGAGTCTTACAAAAAAGCATTGACGATTTGGCTCCATTGGGCAGTAGTCGACCCTTTGGCATGGCATTTTCCGAACCTCACTCTGTAGTCCGACTGTTTGAGACCCCAGATTCTTCATCGATAAAAGACTAATGTTCGCTAAGCTCGGGTCGCCCTCGAAAGTCCTGCGATTATCATAACGTCACGCTTTGCTAGGTCAACTTACAGTTGACGATCTACATTACTTGACTGCAATGCCAAGATGTGAGATGACATATCTCGACTTTGTCCACCCTAGTGTGCCGCTGCCACCTTAGGAGATAAAGCTCGACCATTATTCCCTACTTCTCCAGTCTCCGGGTCTTATCAAGTTACGAATTCTTCCTGTTCTAGGATTTAAACACGGACCAGGAGACGCACTGTCTCAGGCTCCCTTGTCGTCAAATGCCAGGGCTCCGGGGCCACTTCCGAGTCTTAAGATTTTAAGCATTCATTGATATCCTTGGATCCGATACTACTGATAATCGATAATCCTTTGAGCAGGGAACTCACGTTTTGCATTCAAGCTATGATTCTTGTATTCGGCGAGACTGACGGGTTCGTAGGGAATGGGCCATGCGAACAGTATGGGAGGTAATGTTGAGCTCAAGCTTGAGATACACCCTCATAGGGATCATGCATCATTCGTGAGTGGGGCCTCATGCCTAGGCCTCATGCGTGATGTACAGTACTCCCACAATACTCAATGATCGTCGACACCAGCACCACGACCCTTCTTAGTTCTGCCGTAACACCACAACTCAAAAGCGCTTCTTCAGTGCAAACTCGCGTGGCAGGTTCACCCCAGCACCAGCAAGCAAGCTGGTCGGGTCGCGCTTCATTTGGATACGATACGATCAGTTTTGGGTTGGGAGATTTGTATCTAGCAGCACCTCGTCATCAACATCGACATCCTTATTCGCTGTCAGGGTAGGGCCATTCGACCTTTTGTTTTCCGTTATTTGGTGTGTGGAATTCGAAAATAAGATGATTTACCTCTCCAAGTGGTTTTCACATTCGCGCTGCCAGGCTGCAGGATGACCAACTAATAATGGCAGTTGCGACCACCACACTAACTGTGAATTCGGTGATATGTAGACGGCCACGACCACTCGAACGTCCTTGGGACACAATCACAGTAAGGCGACTTTGTCTTGAGACGTCATCGCGTCATCCTCGATTCCGGACTTCCCCGATATTTGGGTTGTAACCGAAGAACGCTACACACAACCACGTGTACGATAGTCCCGCGTCCCGTCCTGCACTCGATGGCGTTACGTTTAATCACACACAATTACCCATCTACATACATGAGTCCGCCAGTGCGACACACATCCAACATTATCTCAGACCGTCTACAGTAAGGACCATCAAAATCCAAAAGTTGCGTTAGAACTTAGAAAACTTGAAGCTACGCCTCGTCGGAGCGCACATCTTCCCACCCGTTTTCCCCTCGCGACTCTTACCGTAAACCCTGTGGTATAACACTGGCCGTGATCCCTAAACTTGTGGCCCTGCTACGTAGCCAGAGCTCCGAAGTTCTTGCCGACTTTCTCCTTATTGGGGCCATGCTTGATATGCCGACACGTCACGCAGCACTGCTCAGGGAGACGTTTCGTCTACGGAGTCGACAGGAACAAGCTGTTTACGACGAAATCTCCGCGGATTCAATGTACCTCGCATCATTACCGACTGTTTCTCAACTTCCAAAGCCACTATGTTTCAAGTGACATCTCCAACTTGAACCTAACGCCTTGTCACTCTTTCCGCACACGACGTGCCTACCTCTGTGTCCTCCATGCCCCATCGCGGTGCAGCACTCCCCAAGTTTTTCAAAGCATCGTGTTTTTCAAAGCCCGAAGTTCCGCCGTACCGGACTCATCCGTTATCCTAGCTGCCTAGCATATCACTTTTATATGTCATTTAGACATCATGATGAGCACCAACCATGTGAACCTTCTTGTCTCGGATCTATCCTAGTCCACTTGATATCTATGCAAATGGATCAACATAGCGATACGCCAGCTCAATGCTCATGTCATACCTATCAGATTCCTTTGATTATGGGGCTCCGGCTTGTCATGGTTGTCTAGACCTTATCCGTCTCATCATCACCAAGCCTTCCAAACGACGTGGATCCGGAGATATTCAGGGAGCTCTCGCTATTATACCTCTTACTTGCCAAATGTGGCGTGGCAACTCACCTGCATGGCCATCATCGACCTAAGGTTAGTAATATCTGGTGAGATTCCTTTTCTAACCTCTACCTCTAAAAAATGTCACCTATGTCACCTATCCAGGCTGCCACTACTCCTGGTAGAAGACCAACCGTGGTCCCTCGGTATTGAGTCCGTCCATCCGAGTCCTGAACCGAGCTCTGTGTTAAGAAGTAGTTTCATTTTCATTTTCCTTTCCTAAATAAAGTGCAGCCTGAAGTGGCGACACCCGATGACGATCACCCGCGGTCGCAGTTCCGATCACAAAATTTCACCGTCGCATCCGCAGGGGAAACTTGTCGGCAACCAAGTTTGTCTGGTAGGGACTCATCTGGAAGCTGACATCTCGATGGGTTTATGTCTGACTTGATTGGGTTGTTATCGCCGTGCCATCCACCATCCTCGTCCTTTCCCCAACTGGGTTGGTCATTGGTGGCTTGTAGTCTGACCATTCGTGCGGCCCCAGAATTGAGGAATACCAAGGAACGAACGGCCGCGGCTTTTGCGAACTCCGTACCTCGAGAATGTTTTCCAGCGCACCGAGCCCCACTGACTTGCCTTTATCCTATATATAAGGGGAGATATCTCTGTTACAGGACCCAGCCTGGCTTCTCTGTCCCCCTTTTGTATTCTTTGTATGACGCCTCTCTTCATCCGCAATCTCGTCCCGCGTCGTCAAGCCTGCGATGCGAATCGTAGGCCACTTTCGGAGGTTCTACGCTCACTTACTGGCACCCAATGGGCACAATTTTTGACCGGGTACGATCCTTTCGTATCGTGCCCCCTCTTGCCGAAACTGACCCTGGCAGTAGATGGCTTGCATGGACCTGCGACGCAATCGACTTTTTTAATGTTGCTCTCAGCGTCACGCGCCTGCAACAGCAATTCCACAAAGCTGAGGCTGCTTCCATCGTGCGTCACAATTAAGTTTCTCACTCGTCACCTTTAAAACTCTGATAACTACAGACCACAGCCATAACTTTGACCCTCCTCGTCCGATCAATAGGTGCCGTAAGTACACCCCCGCCTTTATCCTTTGGATACCGCCCAAGGTTGGGTGGCTGGTAACCTTCCTTGGTCGACTAACTTTCTTTCGATGACCCTATTGTCTAATTTTAGATAGCATTTTCGAATTAGTACTGATGATCCCTGTCACTGCAGATCCTCTTCGGCGTCCTGTCTGATCGCTTTGGTAGGAAGTGGCCACTTGTGGCAAATCTCCTCCTTTGCTCTGCAGTTCAGTTGGGAACTAGCTTCGTCCAGACCTTCCACCAGTTCCTTGCCGTGCGGACACTCTTCGGCATTGCGATGGGTGGCGTTTGGGGCTTGGCCTCGTCTACCGCACTCGAAAATCTCCCAGTTGAAGCACGTGGGCTTGGATCGGGCGTGCTGCAGCAAGGATACGCCATCGGCTACCTCATATCTGCCGTCTTGAGCCTGTACGTTGTCCCACATACCCGCCATACCTGGCGGGCGCTGTTTTGGACAACTTCAGGGATTTCCGCCTTTGCAGCAACTATTCGGGCTTTTATTCCAGAAAGCGAGGTGTTCCTCCGTGCGAAAGAGCAAGAGCACAGACTTGGCGGTACCACTGGGAAGAAGACCAAGGTATTCATCCATCAAGTACGGACGATGCTCAAAACCCACTGGGGACTATGCGTGTATGCCGTACTACTCATGGCTGGTGAGTTTGTGTGCAGACGCCGGAGGACGTGGAAAGGACTAAAATATGGGGCAGGTTTCAACTTCCTTTCGCATGGTTCTCAGGATCTGTACCCTACCTACCTCAAGACGAGCAAGGGTTTCGACAACTACCATTCGATCGTCGCAACAATCATCGGAAATTGCGGAGCCATCACGTGTGGCTCTCACTCCTGATTTCCTTCCGCATGCATATTCATTTCCTCTTCTTTCTACAGCGGCGGGGCCATTGCAGGTTCTATTTCGCAGTATATCGGCCGCCGGCTCACGATTATTTTGTTTGTTTTGTTAAGCGGTGTTTTCATTCCGCTCTGGATTCTTCCGTCTAGCTTCGGGTTGCTTGCAGCTGGCGCTTTCTGCGTGCAATTTGGCGTACAGGGCGCGTGGGGTGTGATCCCCATACAGCTCGCCGAGATGAGCCCACCCGGATTCCGTGCTACTTTCCCCGGTGTTGCATACCAACTCGGAAACGTACGCGGCTCTACTCTAAAATGCGGCTTGTTTATTGGTTGATCAACGACTCTTTTTGGTCTGATAGATGATATCGGCAGCATCTGCGCAGATCGAGGCGATAGGTGGGGACAACATGAAAACTACGATCATTCAGGATGGGAAGTTGAAGGTCGTCCCTGACTACGCGAAGGTGCAAGGCATTCTCCTTGGTACCATCGCTGCCTTTGTCATTTTCATCACCACTATCGGGCCGGAGTGCGTTTCGTACCCACTTTTTCCATTCGAACTTGGGAACACTGATTTGTGCCTGTTTTTCGGCACAGGAATCATGGATCGAACTTTGAGCAACAAAAGACTGCGTTCGAGGAGGGTGATAGAAGGCAGTCCCACTCGACTGAAGATGAAGAGAGACTTCCAGATACCCGGTCAGAAAAAAGCAACGAAAAATCCTGAAATCCCGTATCGCTCTCCAATTTGCCCGAGTTCCCCCTAGCTAGAGTGATGTACGATAAATGGGCTTTCTGCAGAACTACACCGATGTCCGAATGATCTACTGTCAGTCTGAATGTTGTCTGAATGCGTTTTGTCATTGAAAGTGAACGGAGTTTCAGCAGAAAACCGGTCTGACTCTTACATAAAATATCTCCAACGCCACTTGTGTAACGTAACTTACTGTACTGCACATCGAGCATAAGGAGTGGAAAAAAGTTGCACAAGACATGTCTATGGTGTTTGTCGGAACCTTATCTCATAACTCGAACAGCTCCCTGTGCACGACCCCAACCTTTGCTCCCGCGGATTGCAAGCTCTCAACCATCGCATCCTCAAAGGTGCCTGGTCCACACACAAACACTTCCCTCTCCTCGATATGAGATACTGTGGTCCAATGTGCCGTTGTGATGCGTCCTGAATAAATCTGCACGCGTAGCCCAGGGGCGTCCATCTCCGTCTCCGTAGAATATTTCATCAACTCTTGTGCCTGCACAGGCCGCGTCGTGAACACGTCGAGGCGCAGGTGAAGCCCAGGCGGCGGTGTAGCCCCAAGCGCCGCGCGCACAAGTGGGAACAATACCTCCGGGTCACGAGTTGACAGGACAAGTACGACGTCCGCTGCCTCGCCCGAATGCGAGAGCGTGCCGAGCATCGCCAAAAAACGAGTTATGCCCACCCCGCCTGCCGCCCACAGAAGCCTGCGGGACGGCGGGGGCGGCAGCACAAATGCGCCGGCGAAGCCCATAAGTCCCGCGTGGAGTGAGCCGTATTCTCTACTGTCTCCACACCCATCTTCGCGTGTGCCTTGTCGTTTATGGTGTTGGTGTTGAGCGATGAGGAAGAGAGCGCCGGACATCAGCCCACCCTGCTTGTGTCGGATCGTGAGCTCGAAGGAGCGCGTCAAAGAGGTGTGCGCGCTAGAGACGGTCCACGTGCGCACACGATCATCATGTAGGGCACGTGGGAGCTCCGGCGCGACCTGGGCGTACTCAGGTGCGTCCGAGAATGGCGCCAGGTCGAGCACTGCAGCTTGGCCGGGCTGAATACACACGCCCTCGTGCTCAGGAGGAAGCTCCCACTCGAATGTAGCGAGATCGATACTGTGCACATGCACACGTACTAGGCGGACCTGGGCGCCGACTTTTAGCTGTGGCGATGGCGATGATACTTTGAGCTCCTCCGCTAGGAGCTTGACCGGTGGGCTATAAATACTCCGGAAAGGCACGCTCCCAACACGCTCACGAATGGGAAGAGCATCGCGCACCAGCACGACGCCGGTGGCTTCAAGAGCTGTAACCACGTTCTGTTGTGGCATAATGGTGCGCGCCTCACTACCAATGAGCCTCCGTGCATTCCCGGTAACATATAGGACGTCGCCGGTGGCGAAGGACATGATAGTAAGCGCTGCCAAAAGCATGCCACTAGCTGCCTCGTTATTGCCGATTGACGTAATCAGCCGATTTCCTAACGAATGCTCGATCGTTATTACCTCAGTGGTGAAAAAAAGCTTGCACGTGGAGGTGGTGCGTACCAGAGAAGTCAGGTAGAAAGATTGTGCGGCCGTCCGATGGTGAGACGCGAACAAAGCCAGAACGACCGCCACGGATGTTGGTCTCGACGTGCAAAGGCGCCTGCGTGTCCATATCGGGGGCGTATGATGCGCCAAGAAACACGGTATCCGCATCCTGGATATAGGCGATGACGTTGTCGGGAAGAGGTCCTCGAAGGTCCAACTGGCTAAAAGTCACGATGGGCTCTGGTTCCGGATGGGGCATAAGGTCTCGAATAGTCATGTATTTCGGACAGTGCCTGTTCATTAAAGAGGATATGGTGAGTTCGACCGCAAAGCCACGTTTGCTCCGCACGTACCTGAGAGCCTGATTCACTCTCAATCTAAGCTTCACTCCCGCCTGGCCTACCCTCGTCAACTCGACCAATGTCCCTGCAAATTTTCTATAGCTTTTCCGCGCTCCGAGTTCGATCCCGACACCCGAAATAGGCGTCCTGCCCTCGTTCTTGCTGGACAGGTCCCTGTTGAAATGATAGAGGGGATCACCTTCCCACAGGTGTGCCGTTATCTCCAGCTCAGTCTTACAAGGACTATGTGCGGTGAAACCAGGTTTTCCGTCTTTATCTGCTAGAATAGATGTCCAAGGCCGACCGCGCCCATCAAGAGTCGTGATAGGGAGAAATGGCAAGTTTGATGTCGAGCACGGAAACACGTGGTGTTCTGCAGGAGCGTATGCTGTGAGACCTCGCCAAGCAACAGAGAGCCGGTGGTGGAGGACAAGTTCGCCTGCTTGCCAGGACTGGATATTTGTGAAGAGTTCGCCTTCAGCCATGGAACTGGGGGAGTGTGAAAGAGGTTGCGAAAAAAGAGCGAAGGGTGTAAGGCGTCCGTGAAGTGCATTTCCACATTTTCCATATACATGCCTAACGCATGTCTGTACATCGTGTTGATTGGGAGGCAAAAACGGGCGCCAAGCATATTTGTTGGTTTACGTTGTGAATAAAATTGGGATTAGGAAAGCCAATAAAAGAACCCCAAAGATGATAGCGCCACCTGGGAGGAAAACCTGGAGCTGGACCGGACGGAACTAGGAAAGCCCGAGGAACAAAGAATAAAGTTGGGAAGGTGGGGTACTTGAGTAGAGCGGAACTGGCTCTCCCAGGTTCCCACTCACCCAACGCTCAAATTTGGCACACCAGCGTCCAGGTGGGCGCAGCGCCGCGGGCGCGGGCGTACTCCCGTGATCTAGACCTACTTACCAAACAGGACTATCTCGCTTCCATTACAAGCGCCTGTCGGAGCTTTTCTTCAATTGCACGGCTACGCCCCCGCAAGGCACGCCGCTGAAACCGGCGCGTCTCCTCGTCGACGTCCTCCCCTAAACAGCCAGACTCTGGTGCAGAACCCATTGCTGGTACCCCACGGCTGCCGGCGGCCACCTCGCTTGTGGGGGATGCCAACACAGGGCCCTCAGTATAGGCATCTAGGCACTTCTCGACTTTTCTCCTTTTCGTAGCTGGGTTAGAGGAGTACAGATGGACTGAAGCGCGCTTTGTCCCGGTAAGAGGAATATTCTGCAGGTCCGTCAAAAGTGGGTCATGTCGAACAGTAGAATGTGGCTGATTCATAGCCGACGAGGTCAGGGACGAAAAGGACGTGTGGGTAACAGTACGGAATGATGAGTGCTTGTAGTTGGCGTTCCCGAGACGCGTCATGAGCGTATCCTCCGTATTGATGATGTTTATTAGCTGCGTCTGCTGCGAAGTGAGATCCGAATTAGTTCTGCGTCTGGGGGTACCCTTGGCGAATTTCTGCTGCGACTCGCACTCCGATACTGGCGGTGTAGAAGCGTGCAAGGTAGGGAGTACTTTTGGATCAGGTGTATCCTCACCGCTCCCCTCCTCGACCGGTAGGCACCTATCCGGCGGTGACTTGGAACTTCGAGTTCGCTCTTGGGATATCCCTTGAGAACCCAACATCTGACTTTTTCCTGCGACCCCAAACAACATCTTTGCAGTCCTTGCATGTGTGTCTTCATCGTCACTTTCGGTTTCCCGGTCACTCTCGTGATCAGGAACGATGGCACGGCAGGCATTGATACGTTGCCTATCGCGCACACGTTGCAAAATACTTACAGCACCCTCATTCCCATCACTTTTCTCTCTTGGGAGAGGTGGTACCCCGAGTATGCGGCGGACGATATTGCGCGCTGTGCCCCTCAAAAATGGTTCCATGACAGCCAACTTGTCCACAATGCGCCCAGACACTGCCCAGGCATGCGCAATGCTGTCTGCTCCATCGCCGACGAGGTTTTGCAGTGTCGAGTCGCAGTGGTCCTCACTTACATGAATGTCACCGTCTAACAGGGCCCCAGCGAAGGAGGACGAAAAGGATGGGAGTGTCGAGAGGCAATTGGCGAAAAGATTTGGGACGCAGAGCGCATCAAGGCCATGAAGAGACGGATCTAAACTGTTTGGTACGACGCGCACAGGGCGGAATAGAGAGACAAAGGCGCGAAGTTCCTGGAGCGGCGAGTGGCGCAAAAGTGGGACTAGCTGTAGCACATGGGCTCGTGTGTAAGCGAGGGACTAACCCACGAAGGAAGAATAGGAAACAAACTAAGATGGTGACAGGTTGCGTTGCGCGCAGCTTGCTCTCAGTCAGCGCAAGGTACTGGTCCCACTTAGATTTACTGATAGTGACAGGATTGATGTACACGACGCCGTCTCTGTTGGCATGCGAGCAACGATGGAAGCGCTCGCACGCGTGAAAACGCGATTTAGAGGCATCGAGAGTAACCAACGAGCGCAGAAATGGGTCAGAGAGGTGGGAATAGATATTATGCTTATAGCGGTCGACGTGAATCTACATAGCTACTGTTAGAGCACTGGGGAGGAGCAAGGAAAGACGCACTTGGCTTCGAAAGGAGCGAGCAATGGCGCGAAAAACATCTTCGTAACCCCACGTCCAGGCATTGATAAAGAAGATTGTCTCAGGTGGGAAAAGAGATATTAAAGAGACAAGACCCTGAGATGCGTCGCTCTAAAGAAGGTGCTTTAATCTTGATCATTCAGATATGCATCTAGAAAAGGGTGTACCTTGGTTGGAGCTTCATCCATCATAAGTAAACACTCCGTGTCAAGGTAAATCGCGTCCAGCGTCTTAAATAAGGGTGTCCCCGTGCGGCTAACCTCGCTCTGCCCTAGCATGGCGCCTTCTCGGAATTCTGGAGGTGCGAGGTAGGGCTGGAGGAATGGATTGCGACGCAAGTCATCAAGAAACCATGGCTCTGCGCGGAAGTCTCCAGTGTGAAGAACAGCACACTGAGCACCTTCGACAAGAAACCTGGTAGTAAAGAGAGTCAAACATGCGCATCTGGATAATCAGAGCATAGGAAGAGTACATGACAGCCCCAGGACAATGATTGGCATCGAAAAGTGTGAGTGTGATGGTCAGGTTATCACTCAACTCGATTTTAGTTGGGGTGTGAAGAGGGAGTATTCTCTGGCTTAATTATTAATAAGGAGTTCTCGCGCTCACGAGCAGGTGGTGACACACCAGCAAGTCCCGCCCTGCAGAAAAGTCGAGTTTACCATCCTTCAGAAACAGAGGAACTTTCAAATGACCGAACGTTCTCGACAGCCGCGCCTCATTTCGAAGATCAACGTCCCTTAGAAAGCGATCACTGTACAGCTCATGTCTGAGCAACATCTGTTTGGCGTCGGTGGAGCATATAATCGTCGATGCGAATGAATTTGCGGAAAGGCCGACGATGTGGTCAGAATGGGTGTGGGAAAGAAGGTGGAGGGCTGGGACGGCTGTGAGCCCTGGCGAAGCGCCAAACTGGTCCACGCGGATTGGGAAGGGCGGGATGAACCCATGGAGGGGTGTTCCAGGCATCGATGGACCAAGTTGTTGACTCCAAGCCGCGACGCCGCGACACTGGCTGGCGCGGTCGGCCCGGGGGGTCCCTACAATGCACACTCGGCTAACTTGTAGAGAGCAACACGGTAAGTACATGCCCGCCATTGTGATGGAGTATTCGGACGATTCGGGTGCGAGAAAGCACCCTGGATTTAATATCAGGCCCGTTGAGTGGGCAATATAATGTGTACGGACAAACGAGCTAGACAGATGTTCATTTTCAAATTGATGTAACGACTACGCTCCATATACCCTATACCCTGTCCAGTGATATTGCCTTCGTTGACGCACGGATATGAAGAACAACATGCAAGTCCAAGTGATCGAAACGCCGATCCAGGTGGATTAAATTCGAAAAAAAGACACCTCGCAGGAATGTTCAAAGGCCGCTTGTGCGTAAGCCGACTAAAGGGAGATGGGCGCCTGGGTCTCTGGTGTAGTTCTAGGTTTTCGAAGATGAAACGGCATTAGTCTTCCCAGGTGCTACAGTTTTACCCTTCTCTGGTTGAGGCAGCAGCCTGGTCAGGGCAGATATCGTGTGTTTGGTGATAGTGTGAAGGAGACGGAACCGCGAGTGAGCGAGATGTGCAGGAGATCGAAGTCAACCCTTGACAGCTTCACAAAGTACTTGGTCGACGGTAGATCATCCCAGATGTGATCTATTGAAATACTTAGCGTGAAGACCGTCTCAAGGTGAGATCTGGTGCGGTAAATGCAAAATGGGTTGTGCGACGCCAACAGATGGATACATACGGGTATGATACACAAGCGCGTTAAAATCCTAGTGCGTAGGGCATTGGGCATCCCTGCGTCGATCAAGGCGCAGCTTTAGACAGAAGTATGAGATGACATTCAGTAGGCTGGGAAGTGTCCAGGACAAACCCGGTCAAGGGACATGTTCCGGGGAGATACGGCGCTCGAGCGCCTCCAGGCGGAGCAAACACGTAAAATTGACTTTCGACTCGGACCAACAATCCCGGGGGTAAATTTTAGGGGCGAAATGTCTTTCGGATACCCCACTTTCTCCCTCTCCCAACTCTTTCCAACACTCCTCATAGTCGGCTGCTCTCGTTACCCGACCGTGTCATCTTCGCGTTCATCACGACCATCACGACCATTACACGACATACACAACTAGCGCGCGCGTCTTCCAGGTAGCTGACCCCCAGTCATGCATTTCCACCCTGTCCGTCACGCATTCCTTGGAGTCTACTTCTGCACACGGCCAACTGATACCTTCTGTCTAGTTTGAGGTGTCCACACCACACATTCTCTATGCCTGCCTTGGCGGTTTCGTCGTATTCGTATGTCTCCTCTTTCGCCCGCCACACTCCGCATGTTACCAATGTTCATTTTTCCGCCTGCATCTCTCAGTTTGGGATGTTTTCACTCTTCATACGGGAAAAGGTCCGTGGCTACTTCGGATTCTCGCTCTGACCTGCAGATTCTAATAATCGTCGTCTGCAGCTCTACATCGGCGAAGCCTGCTGGGCCTTTCTCTTTGGCGTCATTATTGGTAGGTCAACCATTTCTGTGCCTGGTATCATGTGCCATGTCCTACTTCGCGGTGCCTGCACGCGCTTGGCGTTGTTCCTTGGTTGGTCAGCCAAGCAGTTCAGGTGCCCTTTCCGACAGCCCCGTGTTGTTCGGACGCACGCCTCGCGACGAGTCTCCTGACACAGTCACGGCCTAGCGAACACCCCTTTTATTCACATGATCCTACGCGCAAACCATCCTTCAGGGTCGCTTAGCAAACTTTCTCTCTCAGGTCCTTATGGGACAAACATCTTCGACCCCCGCTCTTGGGGAAATAGCAGTAACGAAAGCATTGATAATATTACTCTCGAGTTCACTCGTGTCGTCATCGGCATTGGCGTATTCGCCGTTGGCGTCGAGCTTCCCAAAAAGTACATGTACCGTCACTGGAAGAGTCTCTTCTTCCTCCTTGTCCCTGTCATGACATGGGTGCGATCTGCTTATTCATTTTCCAAATCAGAAGCTGATTAACCCTCGTGCTCAAGGGCTGGTTCGTGTCGGCTGCCTTCATTTACGCATTCATCCCGAACCTCAACTTCCTTTCATCTTTAGCCGTTGCTGCCTGTCTCACCCCCACTGACCCGATTCTCGCCGCAGCTATTATTGGAGGCAAATATGCAGACAAGCATGTGCCTGCACATCTACGACACCTACTCGCTGCCGAGTCGGCTAGCAACGACGGTGCAGCGTATCCCTTTCTTTACTTCGCGCTCTATCTCACGCTCGACCGTACGACGGGAGGAGCAATCAAGGACTGGTTCCTCGTTCTGTGGCTCTGTGCATGCCCAATTGCCTCTTTCATCCACGTTTATTAACGTACGTTATACAGATCAGATTGTGCTCAGCGTCATATGGGGTTCGATCCTTGGATATGGTTTTCGGCATCTCATGAAGTTTTGTGAGCGCAACGACCTCATTGACCGACAGTCATACGTTGCACAATACATCTCACTTGCGCTTCTCACGGTCGGCACGACGAGTCTTCTTGGTCCAGATGACCTCCTTGCCTCATTCGCGTGTGGCACCGCCTTCGCCTGGGACGGCTTCTTCAACAAGCAGACAGAGGCTTCTGTCTTTTCTTCCGTCATCGACCTACTTCTCAATACAGCCGCGTTCGTGTACGTGGGCGCGTGGATGCCGTTCGATTCGTTCTCAGACAAGGCCCTCTCACTCTCTGTCGGGCGACTCATTTGCGTTGCTGTTCTTGTATTGTTGTTACGGCGTCTACCGATCATACTTGGGTTATTCAAATGGATCCCAGATATCAAAAGTCTTCGCGAAGCATTGTTTAGTGGACACTTCGGTCCTATAGGCATCGGCGAGCTTCGTCTCTTGTCTCATCCGAGGTCTATTGCTCACATGACATCACAGGTGCAATCTTTATATCCACCCTCGCCACCGAAATTCTTCCGCGGCCGCAGAACCCGCCTGCCAACCAAGCAGAACACCTTGCGACCTTGATCCAGCCCGTAGTTGCGTTCATGGTCCTTTGTTCCGTTCTCATCCACGGACTTTCTATCCCATTCTTCTCGCTTGGGCGGCGCGTGACGACTGTCACGCGGACCTGGTCACGCCAACCGAGCCTTCCCGACTGGGCATTGCATACGCGTCGCATTGAGCGTGCGGAGGATGTCGTGATCAATCGCGACCCTGCGAACATGATGGAACGCGGCCAGGCAGGTGAGGGTGCGAAGGATGGCCTGTCGATTGGGCCATCGATGACGGTGGGACCTGAGGAGGATGAAAAGGGGGAACGTGCTGTGCCGAGGGAGGATAGTGCGGATGCAGATGCCCTAACAGTGGCAATGACTGAGCCGGAGGAGGCCAAGGTGGAAAATGCGCCGGGCGACATAGAAGCGTTTGCAGAGTGGAAGGAAGGCCCTCATCGTATCATCGAGCGTCGCACTGGCCCTGGCGAAGAGGTTTGTTTCTACTTCTACGTGATACCCTAACATGTTATTGACTGATGACACGCCGTAGGTTGAGGTCGAGGTCCAAAGTAACGCATATGGCCCGAGCGAAGCCGAGCGCATCACCAGGGCATTTCGTGGAGGCCACGCTGCGGTGCACCGTGCTGTAGATGCATTCATCGGTGGAGTGATGCGACACGTCCCACACGATGTCGAAGATAGTCTTAAAGGTGTCCTTGGCTCTCGCGAAGGTGACAATGTTGGCGTATCTCATCAACTTCCACGTCCGCAACCGCCTCGTTCACACACCCCCGGAGAAGAAGGGACCGTGTTTCCTGCCCCTGGATTAGCACACGCCGTGTTGAACTTGTCTGCGGAGCCAGAGACTGCGGGTGTTCGCCTAGATGAGGAGGAGGATGGATGGGTATCTGATCAGAGTTGGCGAGAGGATGCCCCGGTAGAAAAGGGACATCAACAGAGTGCAAAAAACCCCCGTAGTCGGCCTAACAAGAGAAGGCGCACCGACCGTCACCGTTCTTCCTCCTATGTTCACCGCCACTCACGTCTACCGCTTCATACCGCAATAGATATATCGACTTCCACCACCAAGTCCAGCACAGCGCCCACCTCAGGTTCATCCACACCGGCGCAAGACGCCCCGAGCTCGTCTTCCCCAGCGGACACGGCGGACGAGGAGCCACGCGGTCGCAGGTTGCCGGCGTCTGCCCTATCGAACTCTGCAGTCCAGACGCTGCCGCGACACATGCGTATTATGTCGCTGCGTGGGAGTGAGACCGGTTCCCGGGAGGTTTCTCCCGTCCGCTCGATCCGGTGGGCTGACGCTGGCGCTGGCGCAGGCCCTGCCACAGCGCGCTGGCCACAGTCTCCTTCCGCACAAGGCAGCCGCGCACCCTCACCTGGGCCACCAACTCCTGGCGAGCCTTTAGAACCCGATCTGGGTTAAAACCGACGCATACCGTTGGACATCGGGGGAGCACCCGGTTTGGGGAGTCTTATATATTATTAGCAGGTTGATGATGGCTTCCTCACCACGAACTTAATCGGCCCCTTGCCCTTTGCTCCAATGGGATAATTCGTTAAAATTAATTAATATATTGGAATATTACAAGTTTATTTATAAATTAGATAAGTATCAAAACAATAAATAACTTAACTATTAGCTTGATTAGTGTTGCCATGGCTTGGCTAGCTGCGAGTTGACTACATTAGCTGTGGCTATTTTGCTGGCTTGGCTAACTATTTGGCTATTAGCCGGTGCTGAGGTGTGACACAAGGTATGAGCCATTTGTCAGCCATACATGTTAAGCCCGCAGCGGGGCTTCGTGCACACTTGACTGAAGAGGAAGGTGTGCGGTCCGAAGCGTGCCATAACACGCGATCAGACTCCTGAGGTGCGCGTTGATTGTTATAGCACAATCACTAAGCTCCGAAGGTGAGATCCGCCTTTAAGGACCTCGAAAGGTAGATGGAAGAGCTGAGAGGGCCGCGCAAAGAGCAGGAGTATACAAGGAGCTGCGATTGCAAAGCAAAGTCGAGCTTAAGGCTCAACTGTTCGTATGGGGTCGTATATATACAGAGTCGAACCTAGTATGACTAATAGTCTCAGAACCGGTTGCTAAGCCGGTTTGTAAGGGATCAGTCATCTATCCTATCGTACAGTAAGCATGATGCGCTTTGTGAGTCATCCATCAGTCAGTCATCAGTCAGCGGTACCTTAGTCATTTAGTCCAGTCGAGGAGCCACGTGTGTATCGTATGTGAGTCATGGGATCACGTGATCCCAGCCAGTCCGTCGGTCCGTAAAACACCTCACCTCTCTCCGTACCAGAGGCGGAGCTTATCACCACCCTCCCCTCAAAGGAGCGCTTCCACGCGCTAATTAGATCCCTTGTTGTCGCCGGGGACATAATCGTAATCGGGGGAAGGGGAACAAGGGGCATAAGAGGGGCCCGCATTCTCGAACTCGTCTAGGACGACTTGAGTGATTGCCTGGCGCATGGCAATCCCTGCGCTGCTGAGTTCCCCCTTGCAGAGGTCGTCGCATCCCGCGTTGTTGTGGTCGTACTCGATCTCGCGTTCCTCCTGAGTGAGGTAGCGAGCGTGGCGTTGGCGTGTGAGATAATGGCCGTTGGCATGGCGGCGGCGGCCTCCGTAAGGGCAGGTATCCGGCATTTGGTTCCGGAAGAAGCGGTGGTGGCGGGGAACTCGGCACCAGCCGGACGCCATAGTCGAACAAAGATGGTGGGGCGTCTCGCAGTGGGTGGAGAGGTGGTCATACCAAGGACAATAAGAGCACTGTTTGTGCTCTTCGAACTCCTCTTGGGCCAGGGCATCGTCAGTGGCGTTTTCGCTGTTCCAGGAGACTCTACTGCCCGCTCCTCCTCTCAGTTGAGAGTTGGGTCGCGTCACAATATTGGTGTGGTAAGGAGCGACGTTGCGCTGGACGTGTCGATGTCGCCATGCCAATTCACCTCTCTGATCGTCCTCGTCCACTAACTCCAAGAGCCGTTCTCGTGCGTTGGCCCGGATGAGTCGTTGGCGAACTGCTTTAGTCCGGCTGACATGAGCGAGTTGATACATACCAAACTCGGCTCTTCTCTTCTGTGCGTAAGCCTCTAAGGCTTGAACTTCGCGAAGGCAAAGGGCCAATTTGCGTTTGTCGGCCTCAAGGTTTCGAAGATGGATGATGTCCGCCTTGACCCCGTAATCCCCTAAATCTTTGATCGCCCTTTCCATCGGGCCCCCTATCATTCTTTCTTCCGTTAGCAGCGTAAAATGTCTGTCGTCCTGGTAATTGGCAGGTGCCGCCCAAGATGCCGGAGCGGCTTCCAAGGCCTCGGCGTAGATGGGCCTTCCGCTTCCCATAGTCCCATAGATGGTGGGTTCCCCCGTGATGTTGTCGATTCGGAAGCGTATGTACCTTGCATCCACCTTGACCAGGGGTTCTGCCTCGGTCGCTGGGATTTTGATGGAGGTCTGGTGGATTTCTGACTGGAATCTAATCCAGTCATTGCCGGGGTGCGTCTGTACAAGGTCGTCGACGTCGATCTCGAGGGTGTAGTGTGACGGGAAACTGTGCATAGACGTTGCAGGGGAGGAGCCCGAGTGTGTGCTCGAAACAGAAGATAGCGGAGTGGCTACACGGTGTATGAGGTTGGTCTCTGGGTCTCGTACCAGGGGGTGGTCGGCCTCTTCCTGCCTTTCTAACATCAGCTGAGCCGCTGCCAGTCCCATAGCTGAGTAGAAAAGTCTTTCTCGGGCGAAGCTACTCAGACCCCGGACTTGGTTGCGTGGGTCGTCAGGGTTATCTTGGGGTAGTGGATTGGTGCGAGGGGGAATAGGAAGTGGTTCGGGGCTGGGGACTCGGCTCGGTCCGTGGACGCTGTAGAGCGACGGCGATAGTCGTAAGTATTCTTCCAGCCCGAAGCTGGGGGGTGTATCTGTTGGCGGGGCATATTCTGGCTCTTCAGGGAAGACCGGCGGTGGTTCCGTGGTAGGGTGGAGGGAGGCTTCCAATACGGCTACCTCTTCTGTATCGACCGCTAGCATGGCGTTGCGGGTAGCAGGGGAGGGGAAGCTGTATTGTGAGGACATCAGGGATACGTTTTCGAACCGGGAGCACAGTGTGGTGATGTTGGGGAGTGGTGAGGACTCCATGGTTGACCCTTGGGGGTTTATAACCATTCTTCGGATGGCCATGGGGTTCTTATCGTGGAATTCTTTCACCTTAACGGAGGCGTTGCTCAGATTCCGTTTTGGTTCCCAGGAATCATGTGCTTCGGAGAATCCTTTCCACCGGACGAGATACTGTAGTGTCCTTGCCTTTCCTGTTTGCCTCGAGGCTAACATGTTGTCCACTTCCCACTCTTTGTGTCCTTCGATCAAGTCAGGAGGTGCTTTGGGGAAGTTAGGTCCATGGAGCTCCGTCTCCTTGTATGGGTGGAGGACAGCCGTGTGGAATGCGTTGTGGATCCTCCACGTGGCTGGGAGATCTAGTCTGTACATTACGGCGCTGAGTACTTCTGTTATTTTGAAGGGTCCAAAGCGTTTGGCCCTTAATTTCATTGTGGGGTGTGTTGTTCGTAGATGAGTCCCTTCTAGCCAGACCTTCTGATCTACCCAGTATCTTTGGAAATGTGGGTTTTTGGTCCAGAGGGATTGCGCCTTGCTGATGGCTTCTTGGGCGTTTTTCCTGGCTTCTAGAAGTTGGGACTTTCGTTCTTCTATTGCCGGTACATTTCCGACCCGTGTGGGTTGATGGGTGCGGGGGATAAATCCCATCCACAGTTCATACGGGGGTTTCTTTGTAGTTGAGGAAGGACGGGAGTTTATCATGTACTGGGCGACCTTGAGCCAGTCTGCCCAGTTATTCTGCTGGTGGTTGCAGAAGATTCTCAGTATTGTCTCCACTGTTTGGTTCGTTCGTTCCGATTGTCCGTCTGTTTGAGGGTGGTACGCGGAGCTCATGTTTTGTTTGATGTCCAACTGGGCGCAGAGTTCTTTGAAGAACTGCGAGGTGAACCGCGTGTCCCTGTCCGATATGATTCTTTTGGGGATGCCCGTGTAGGGGAATGCGTGATCTCTGAAGAGCCTTGCGACTTCTTCACTTCCCATGTCCTCTCGGCATGGAATCAGGATTATGGCCTTCGTGCAGTCGTGATCGGTGATGGTGAGAATCGTATCACAGCCTCGTGAGTCGGGTAATTTCGTGATGAAATCGACTGTGATAGTGGCAAAGGGTGTTGTGTCTTCACCAGGACCGATCGGCGCAATGGGGGGCACGTTGCGGTGGGTGATTGTTTTTACTGCCTGGCAGGTGGTGCACCCTTTGACGTAATCCTCCACGTCTTTATGGATCGTGGGCCACCAGTAGTCTCGTTTTAGCATCAAGTAGGTCTTCCAGACTCCGGGATGTCCCGATGTCGGAGTGTCGTGGTATTCTTGGAGGAACATACGTCGGAGTTGTATGTCTTCAGGGACCACTAAGGATCCCGCCTTCCACCAGACCTTCCATTCGTCTTGATAAATGCTGTGCTTTTTCTTCCACCTTTGGCATAGTTCGCTGTTTGCCTTTTGTAATTGATGGACCTGTTGTTCTAGGATCGAGATTTCAATTGCTCTGGCGAAGAGTTCGTTTGGCAGAGCTGTGGTCTCTTCATTGTCTGCTGATCCGTCGTCGTGGTCTGGGCGTCGGGATAGAGGGTCTGCTTGGTTTCGCTTACCCGGGAGGTGGACTAGTTCGAAGTTGAAGTCTGCCAGGAATGCGATGTATCTAGCGACACGTCGGTTCAATTTTTGTGGGTGTCGGTAGTAGCAGAGGTTGTCGTGGTCCGTGTAGATGATCAATTTGTGGGGTGATCCCATCACTAGGTGTCGTACACGTTTCAGGCCTTCTATGATGGCCAGGAATTCTCTGTCACCGATGGAGTAGTTCCTTTCGGCTGCGTTTAGTGCTTTTGAATGATAGGCTACTGCTCGTCGTTTGTTGTCATCATCTCTTTGGTAGAGGATGCTCCCGAGTGTGAAAGCAGAGGCATCAACTTCAAGTTTGTATGGTTTTGCTGGGTTCGGGTGCCAGAGGACCGGCTCAGTGGTTACTCGTGTGATGAGTTCATCCAATGCCCTTGTGCACTTCTCAGTCCAGATGAAGGGGGCGCCTTTCTTGGTGAGATCGTGTAGTGGTCGGGCAATGGATGCGAATCCTTGGATGAAAGGACGTTGGTATCCTAACACTCCCAGGGTTTTCCTGACTTCTTCCACTGATTTGAGAGTTCTGGGCCATTTGGATATGCCTTTGACCTTCGCTGGGTCAATGCGGACTTGGCCTCCTCCGACGAGCCACCCTAGGATTTCCATTTTGTCCTTTTCGAACTGACATTTCTTTGGTTTGAGGAAGTAAGAGCATTCTTCCATTTTGTCAAGGAAGTCGTGGACGATTTGTTTGTGTAGTTGGCAGCCTTCTTCATCATTGGCCGTGGCCACCCACCAATCGTCCATGTAGTTCCCCAGGTTTTCGGGGTATTTCTGGAGTAGGGGGCGGAAATCTTGGTGCATAGTTCGTTGGAAGAACAGGGGTGCATTCGTGAGCCCGAAGTACATTACTCGGGGAACATAGGTGCCTTGGGGAGTTTTAAACGCCGCTTTGGTTTGGTCCTCTTCAGTGATGCGTATGTTATTATATCCCCAGCGGATATCGAACTTAGAGAAGAGTAATTTGCCGTGCAGTCTTTCCAGTGCGGATTGTATATTAGGCAGGGGGTTGTTGTCTCTGACTGTGTACTTGTTCAGCTGTCGGTAGTCCATGATGATTCTCTTCTCCGAGCTATCTTTCTTGTTGATGAAGTAGACCGGTGCCGTGTAGGGTGATGGTCCTTCGTAGATTCGCCCTAGCTCTTCTTCTTCGAGAATCCATTTCTGTAGAAGTTCTCGTTCGTCTTTGGATAGGGGGTATACCTTGCAGTTTAACTCCCTTGGTGCGTCTGGCGTTAGCTTGATCGTCATGTCTTCCAATCTTGCTGGAGGGAAGCATCGCACTTCTTCTTCAGAGAATACCTTTTGGTGTTTTCGGTATTCTTTCGGGATGGTATCGATGGTGAGGTGGATTTTGTCTTTATCCGCCTTCTGGGCCCATTCTTGTGCAATATTGGTCCGTCGCACGTAGATGGCTTCATCTTCCTTGGGCTTCCCTAGTTGTTTGATCGCCTCTCTCTGCATAAAGAAGATGTTCTTGGTGAGATGCATGTATCGGCTGCTTTGAAGTTGTACTGGGTCTCCTGAGACCTTTCCTGTCTTCCAGTTGATTTTTGGGTTGAAATCGTAAAGGAAGGGGTATCCTAGGATGATGCGATCTTTTCCTAGGCTTGTGATGTAGAATCTCTGGAGCATGTGTTTGTCTCCTTTGACGATACGGAGCCAGCAGTAATGGGTGATCTTCCCTTGTTTGTTTTCAGTGCTGTCGACATTGTGGACAGTAACTGGTCTAGCCAGTTCCTTGCGTCCTATCCCAAGTCGTTTCCAGGTGTCTTCGTCGATGAAGTTGTCGGTTGTGCCACTATCTATGAGGGCGGATTTGTCGGCCTTGGATTGCAAAGTGCGAAAAGAAACATTCATATTCAGAGTCGAGAGTTTCCTAATGTACATTGTATCTTGCAATCCCGTTGCTCTCAGCCAGACCGTCGGCTTCGAGCTTCCTAAAAATCCGCTTTGGCCGATAGCTCCTCGTAGAGGTTCTCTCGGTCTTCAATAGTCATCCCCCTTATGTACTGGAGGACGTCCTTTTTGGTGTAGGAAGGAGGTGCGGTGGTCGAGGTTTCAGCTTCGCTGTGCTGTTCCTCTTCTTTGTCTTCATTGATTACCGCTGCTCGGACTTTGGGTTTTTCTTTGATGTACTGTCCTTGGGAACTGCGGGGTCGCTCTGGGGTCTTTCCTTTGCCTTTGTCAGGGCAGGCCCTAGACATATGTCCCAGCTTGCGACAGCGGAAGCACCTTCCTTCTTTCATTAGCTTGGTGCGTTCTTCATCCGTTAGTTTTCCCGTAGTGCGGATGGCGTCGATGTCCATCGCATTAGGGTCTTTCTGTCGTTTCGGTGGAGAGGGCTTTTGATAGCTCCTCATTCGGTTGGCTCTGGTCGAGATGTGACCGGGTCCTCCTTTAGGTCCAATGTTGTCGTTCAGATCTTGCCATCTTTGGACTGTTTTCCGGGTTGCATTGTACCACTCTTCCATAGTTGCTGGTAGGGTTTCTCGTTGGCGGATGACGCGGTGGAGTCCGACTGGTAGAATGTCCTGGAACAACTTAATTGTTCCTTCCGCGTCTGGTCCCCACCCCGCTTCCCTGATGAGGCATTTGAAGAGTGTGATGGAGGAGTCGACTTTGTCCATGTCTAACTCCATTTTTGTAAGACGAGAGTACGCATCTTGTTTCTTAGTGGAATCCGTGAAGGCGTCTCTGAATGCCCTTGCGAACCATTCCCAGAGGGCGGGGTCGTTTTCTGCATGTGTCGGGGGATCTCCTGTGGCGGGGTTTCCTTCTACCTTGATAGATAGTTGGTCCGCCATATCATATGCCCAATCGTCGACCAGTGGTCCTTTGATGAAGGTGATGGCATAAGCCACTTGTTCTGCCTTGTTGGTGAAGGTGGAGTTATGTCGATTAAGGAAGCGATATGCTCCGAATTGTTGCATGAAGCGTTCCGCGTCTTTCCTGTCTCCTTGGAAGATCTGGGGGATCATTCCTTTGAGAGCTTCGCTGCAGGGTGGTGCGGCTGCTGCCTGTCCTGCTGCTGCCTGTCCAGCCGCTGGTTGGCCTCCGCCGCCACCTCCTCTGCCGCCGCCTCTGCCACCGCCTCCTCCACCGCCTGGTTGTCCTCTGGCTGGTGGTTGTTGGGGTTGTCCTCCTGCTGGTTGTGGAGCTTGTGCTGGTCCGGCTACTTGTGCCGGTTGTACATGAGCTACGGCGATTGCTGCCATTGCTGCTGTGAGTTGTTCGATGACTGGTACGTGAGCTTGGTTGGTCGTAGGGATGTCTGGATCTGAGGTTGGCGAAGCGGTTTTTACTTCGGTTGCTTCGTCACTTCCTTGTGTGGTTTCTGTGTGGATTTGTTCGAGGTCCGGGGCGAGTAGGAATGGTCGGCTTTTGGTTCCTAATCCTTTTTCTTGAAGATCGATGATTTCGTCTTCTCTGCTAACTTCGTAGCACTCGTCAATGGTCCAGCTGATTCTGTACCAGGTCCCGTTGATGTATTCCACAGGGTATGTGTATAACCCTTCTTTGAGGTGATATGCTGATCGCCCTTCAGTTCGTGATTCTAGCCAGTAGGCCTTTCCCTGTATTTCTGTAGGGAGGTCGTCGGTGGTTCTATTTCTGAACCGGATGTCGGGGCTCTTTGAGAGCTTTCATTTCCTTCCAAGGTCGAGTAGTATGTCAGCCAGGTTGGCTTAAGAGAAGCTTGACTTGTGTTAAGCCCACAGCGGGGCTTCGTGCACACTTGACTGAAGAGGAAGGTGTGCGGTCCGAAGCGTGCCATAACACGCGATCAGACTCCTGAGGTGCGCGTTGATTGTTATAGCACAATCACTAAGCTCCGAAGGTGAGATCTGCCTTTAAGGACCTCGAAAGGTAGATGGAAGAGCTGAGAGGGCCGCGCAAAGAGCAGGAGTATACAAGGAGCTGCGATTGCAAAGCAAAGTCGAGCTTAAGGCTCAACTGTTCGTATGGGGTCGTATATATACAGAGTCGAACCTAGTATGACTAATAGTCTCAGAACCGGTTGCTAAGCCGGTTTGTAAGGGATCAGTCATCTATCCTATCGTACAGTAAGCATGATGCGCTTTGTGAGTCATCCATCAGTCAGTCATCAGTCAGCGGTACCTTAGTCATCTAGTCCAGTCGAGGAGCCACGTGTGTATCGTATGTGAGTCATGGGATCACGTGATCCCAGCCAGTCCGTCGGTCCGTAAAACACCTCACCTCTCTCCGTACCAGAGGCGGAGCTTATCAATACAAGGCATGACAAGAGTGACATTCACTTGAAAAATGACAGTTTCTTCAAGTTTTATGATCAAAAAGATTATATTGTAGATAACTTATCAAGTACCCTTCTTATTAAATGTTACAAAGTCCCTTCATACAAGCACCCTTTTCCGCACAATGCTGCCCAGAGGCATGGACGCCCAATTCGCTTTTTCCAAGCACATGACCTCAAGTCACATGCCTAGTCCCATGACCCATCACGTGACTAGATACCCGAGTTCGCTCACGTGATCCATCATGTGACACATCACATGACTTCACACGTGACCTCACACATGACCACACGACTTCGTCGTTTTCCTTCAAGTGTTGCTCATACCCTCACACCACCCCCTGTCTCCATTAGGAAGGTTACTTTCTCACGACTTATTATGACTCCTTTTGACTCTAATTAAGCAGTCAGCGACCTCTGCAGTCACGACTCTTAATGACTCTTGTATCCCTTGACTCTTAATGACTCCTGTAGACTCTTAGTGATTCCGAAGTGCAGTAGCACAGTAGATACATGCAGCACAATGACTCAGTCCCTGACTCATTGCACAGCCCTCTATCATGTATATAAACCTGTAGTTTAGCCCCAGGTCACTTCAGACTTGGTCTCCTTTAATACCAGTGTATTAGCACCTTAATACCGAGTGTTTACACCAATCCTAAGCCCTAGTACATTAGTATTAGCGTTAACCCCAGGACCTCATCTCAATCGACCTAGTGATGCTTCACTAGCTCTCACTCGCTTAACATACCTAGCACCCCGATACCTCGTGTGATCCAGACATTATAGTCGTAGACTATAGTACTATCTATTTCGCTGTTTGCAGATAGCCGATCACCCAGGAACCACGCAAGTCCATGCATAACATTAAACCCTCTCGCATTCATTTGGGGCAAGGGAGGAGCCAGTGGTTCGAGTGCTTGGGTCCGCAAGGTTGCTGCACCTCCGGTGCATTGTCCAATTCTCACACATGCTCTAACATTGCTTACTCCTGGTTCCTAGTAGGCTTTGGCACCAGTCCTGGGGTTGCAATGTCAATGTGGTCATGCTATACCCAGTCAGGGGTATGCTTTGTGAGCCATCCGAGTTGCCTGCACATGCTGTGTGAGTCTTGAATCCCCTAAGCTGTTTGGGGGCTTATTTAGGGGTACACACAGCAGTGGCATTCTTGATTGGCTGGTGTTGGCTCATACTATGCTTGCTTGATATTCTTGCCGAGTTTGGTGGGGAGTTGTGCTTGCAGAGGAGGCATGCACAGTCGTAGGGGAAGGGGTGTAGTGTGCCAGTGATGTTACGAATGTACTGCTTCTACAAGAGCAATACGACGTATCAGGGGATCTTGAGTGGACTTGGGCGCGGTGATGCTAAGGGTGATCTTGAAGACAAGGAGAAAGCGCACTAGGAATGGCTTAGAGGCAATGGCAGGCAAGGGAGTATGTGGTACAAGGCAGAAAAGCCAAGTGGACAATCTAAGGATTGCCTTCGTATTTCATGGGTCTTATATACTGTAGGGACAGGGTGTTACATAAGCAACAGTGGGCTGGTTAATCTAACCATAAGCAGACATGGCGTGATCGATTGCACAATAATGTCCATGCGCAGAATCCTCTAAAAGGGTTAATTATAGCCATCCAATGGCAATAACCCGCAGACATGGTCCGTGTTACCGTCCCCTCAACCCTGGGACTTCCCCCTCTCGATCGACAGGGATATCAGCTGCGCGGACGACCCAATGGAGTTAGACGACCCCGAGTAACGGTAAGATCGGACTAGTGTTATTAGTATACGCCTCACCTGATGTGGATGGACTACATGAGTCGCCCTGTGACTCAGCCCCTATGTATGTGTTTGCAGCCCGTATCGTCGTGTCCCCGTACCCTGTGCCCTGCCCCCCCTGTAGTAGTATAAGTACGACTCAACCGTGACCCTAAGTCGCTAAGTTGAGTCTCCTGTCCGTCTTACGACAGCAATAGCATCTATTCTCCCTACCCCTAGCCAGAAGGCAGCCGCTGAGAGCCTGGACACTACCACTCCGAGTCTACTCGTTATCGTCGCGTAAGCAGTGGTGACATTAGACTCAACTTTCTTGCCATCACGGAGGCCCCACCTAAAGAATACCTTACGGACTTTGGAGACAACAACAGACCACCAAAGAACGCACACCTGCGAAGAATCGACAAAGGAGTCATTCCCGGATACAACGGGATAGCAATACTATACCACCCTGATACGACCAAAAAGGCACAGGACTGCATAGACGGAACCCATGTCTGGATACACAACGAGAAAGGATTCCTCACCCAAGTCTACTTAGAGGAAGACGGAGACAAGTTCAAACTAGTACAAGGACCCAGAAGACCAGACATCGAGGCTCATAATGAGCTAAACGCACGAGAAAGACTCTGCTGCAGACGCGAAGGAGGGACATTCCTACCCATCCCACCTGACTCTGACGACGACAAAGACAACAGCCGACCCCCATCCCCCATCTCCACAGACCAACAACCCAACTCGCCCACCACGGACGAGGAACCCACAGAGGATCACACCAATATCACCATCAGAAACTCCCCACTTATCGACACCCGACCATTTGCCTCACTCATACACGAACACACCATGGCGACCACCACGGCAACCACTACCACTACCACAACCACCAAACCTAAGATAGCGGCCTCCGTGCAGAAGAAGCTAGACATGGCAATAAAGCGACAGCCAAGTAACAACCCCGGAGGAGGAGGAGGCAACCCCGGAGGAGGGGGAGGCAACCCGGGAGGAAACCCCGGAGCCCCCAACCCTCCGGCAGCACCACCCATGCCCCCGGCAAACCAAGACGCCCGCCTCATGGGGAGCGCCCCCACGGAGTTCGATGAAGACCGAGCAAAAGCGGACCAATTCATAAACGAACTACGACACTACTTCTGCGTAAATGCCACGGTCCCCGGCCTCCAATCCTGGATCTGCCGCGTAGCAATAGCACTAACATTCATCAAAGGCCCAACAGTGGACGAATGGGCCCTCAACCAAGGAGACTGGGTGGACCGATTGGACCCACTCCTTGAAGACGTTCCCGACATTTGGGTACATTTCCTGAACGAGTTCCGGAACCAATTCCAAGACACACAAGCCGAAGAGCGAGCACGTCTTCAGATAGAAAGCATGAAGATGAAGTGGCCTGACGTCGACCAATACATCCAAGACTTCGAGAGGGTCGCCCGGAAGGCCGAATACCCGCTTACAGCACCTGCAACCGTCAGATACTTCCTGAAAGGGCTAACCAAATCCATTGTCAACGACATAGTCAAGCCCCCCAAGGTCAATACCTATGCAGAAATCAAACAACGAGCAATCGACAGCGTAGCGTCCCAACTTCTCATCTACGAGATGTTCAAGCAGGACAAGAACACCACGAGCCGACCACCGTCATCACGTTGGAACCGGTTTGCACAGCCCAACCCTACCAACCAACAACCTAACCGCCCCAACATCCGAGGGTACAATTCCACCAACGCCCCCCGCCACTTGAACAACGCCCCCGTCCCAATGGACATCGATGCAGACCGAGCATGTGCAAACTGGAACAACAACTGGAGGAACCGAAACCCCCAAGGAAGGACGGTCCAAATGCAAGACGAGCAAGGAAACGTCTACCAAGTAAACGTCGCCCAAACCCAATCAGCTGACCGGAACCCCCGCAGCGCTGACCGAACCCCCCGCGGCGCCTGCTACGAATGCAACCAAGTCGGGCACTTCGCGTGCAACTGCCCCAACCGAAAGAAGAAACCGCACGTAGCCATGGCACAACTGGTCGACTGGATGTCAGATACCACGACCACTAACGAGAACCCAGTGGACGAAATAGCCACCAGACTGGCGGCCATGTCCACCGATCAACGAGACCAAGTAGCAGCACACTTCGGAGGAGGAATAGTAGCAGCCGAGGAAGAGGGTTTTCAGGACGCCTAACCAGTTCGGCCTTGGTTAGGGCATTAAGTACAAGGAGCGTGTATCTATCGAACCGTCGATCAATGACAATTTGCATATATTTAAACTCCTTGTTTAAGAGGGCCGAAACCTCCGCACTACTAGACTCTGGCGCCACGGAGAACTTCATCAACCCCGGATACGCAAGAGAACTCAGACTGCCGATCGAAGAGCTGGCAGAACCCTGCAAGGTGTTCAACGTGGATGGAACCCAAAATCGCCATGGACAAATCACCCACTACACTGACTTAGATGTACGAACGGGCGACCAAACACGCACAATGTGTTTCTTCCTTACCAACCTAGGCGAGCAGAAAGTGATCCTAGGCTACCCATGGTTCGCCGCAGTCCAACCAGTTATCGATTGGGCAAAAGGATGGATCGCCTACGAACAACTACCTGTAGTCATCAAAGCCAGAGTCAGACAAACAGCGACAAAAATCCACACCGCCACAGCATCAGACCGACAAACACTAGCTTCGAAGCTGGCCGAGAAACATATGACCCAATCCCTACCAATCCCAACGGAATACTGTCGACATTCCTTCGTGTTCAGCGAAACGGAATCAAAACAGTTCCCACTGCCACGAGAATGGGACCACGCCATTGAACTAAAACCAGGCCACCCAGAAAACATGCCAGGAAAGGTGTACGCCCTAACTCAGCCAGAACAGGAAGCACTGGCAACATTCCTCCAAGAGCACCTCGACAAGGGATACATCACCGAGTCCAAGAGCCAATTCGCAGCACCATTCTTCTTTGTCAAGAAAAAAGACGGGAAACTCCGACCGGTGCAAGACTACCAAAAGCTCAACGAATGGACCCGCCGAAATGCCACACCGCTCCCACTCATCCCTGAACTCATTGCAAGAGTCCGAGGAGCCAGCCTGTTCACCAAGTTTGACATCCGCTGGGGATACAACAATATACAAATACGCGACGGAGACCAATGGAAGGCGGCATTCATCACGAACCACGGCCTCTTCGAGCCACAAGTCATGTTCTTCGGAATGACCAACTCCCCAGCCACCTTCCAGACCATGATGAACACACTGTTCAGAGAGGAACTCCGACAAGACTGGCTGTCGATCTATATGGACGACATCCTCATACACACCCAATCGGACCTTCCATACCACTGAACAAGAGTCCACCAAATCCTTGACAAACTGCATAAACACGATCTCTTCCTCAAACCAGAGAAATGCGTCTTCGAGCAAAAAGAAGTCGAGTTCCTAGGCGTCATCCTGGGCCACAACACCATCTGCATGGACCCAGCCAAGGTGCAAGGAGTAGCGGATTGGAAACCCCCATGAACAGTCCGAGACGTCAGAGCCTTCCTAGGATTCACAGGATACTATCGATACTTCATCAAAGATTACTCGAAGATCGCAAGACCACTAATCCACTTAACCAAGAAGGCAACACCGTTTACATGGGAAGAAGCCCAAGTCAAAGCTTTTGAAACCCTCAAAGAACACATGTGCCGGAACCCAATCCTGTGCCAACCCGACTACACCAAACCATTCTTCCTAGCCACAGACACGTCGGCATACGGCGTGGGAGCCGTACTCTTACAAGAGGGAGACAAGCACCCCAGAAAAACCTCACCAACCAAACACCCCATAGCCTACTACTCCGCAACGTTCACCCCAACCGAGCGCAACTACGACATCTACGAGAGGGAACTCCTGGCACTGATGAAAGCCCTAGCCCACTGGCGCCCCCACCTGGCAGGGTCAACAATCCCAGTCACGGTTCTCACCAACCATGCAAACTTAACCTTCTGGAAATCCCCACGAAAGGTAAACCACCGTGTAGCACGATGGTTCGCAGAACTCCAGGAATACCATCTGAAGATCCAACACGTGCCAGGGAAACTCCACACCTCGGCAGACCTCCTCTCCCGACCCCCAGGAGTGGACAAAGGCGAGACAGACAACCAGGACATAACCCTCCTCGACCCAGACGCCTTCATCGGACTAACCACCATCGAAGACCCCAAGGACGAATGGTGGGAGCTGGAGCAACGGATAGGAGAAGCACAACAGAAATACCCCGCCGAAGTCACACAATGGATCAAACGTCATCAAGCGACAAAGGACCACTCACACAACAGCGGAGACCTGAAACACTGGTGCGTACAAGAGAAGATCGCCGTCCCACCGGACGACACCCTGAAAAAGGAAATCCTCCACTGATTCCACAACTTGGAGATCAGAGGACACCCAGGACGAGACCCCACCACCACGGCCATCCGCCGACATTTCTGGTGGCCAAACATGAATGAGTGGATCGCACAATACGTGAGAGGATGCACCAAATGCCAACAAAACAAGAACCTCACGAGACAAGCAAAAGTACCCCTCTACCGCATCCCCACACCGACCAACGCACTCCCATTCCAGATCGTAGCAATGGACCTGATCACCCAACTCCCAACCAGCAATGGGTATGACGCCATCCTTATGATAGTGGACCACGGATGCACGAGAGTGGCCGTATTCCTCCCCTGCAAAACAACCATCATGGGACAAGAGGTAGCCAAGCTATACTATGACAACGTCTACCGATGGTTTGGCCTACCCAACAAGGTCATATCCGACAGGGACCCCCGATTTACGTCCTTCTTCGCGAAAGCACTCACCCAACAATTGGGGATCAAACAAAACGTGTCCTCAGCATTCCACCCCCAAACAGACGGACTATCAGAACGGACAAATCAGTGGGTGGAGCAATATCTCCGCCTGACCACCAACAGCGCCCAGACCGACTGGAGCGATTGGCTAGGGATAGCCACCACGGTGCACAATAATCACAAGAATGCCACCATCAACATCGCCCCCTCAGAAGCACTCCTCGGCTACACCCCTTGCCTACACCCCGTGGACCCCCCTCCATCGCTTAATCAACACGTGGAGGACAGGAAACAAATCGCCCTCGAAAGACGGGCCCAGGCAGTCAAGGCCATCAATCGCACAGCCCATCAAACGCCACCACCCCAATTCAAGGTGGATCAAGAGGTCTGGCTCGAGGCCAAGAACCTCCAACTACCCTACCAGACCCCCAAACTAGCCCCTAAGCGACACGGCCCCTTCTGCATCAGCAAGCAAGTGTCACCGGTGGTGTATCAGCTCCAACTACCCGACGCCTGGAAGATCCACAACGTGTTCCACGCCAGCCTCCTCACGCCTTATCGCAAGACCCCACAGCACGGCCCCAACTACATCAAGCCACCCCCTGAATTGATCGAGGGTGAACACGAGTACGAAGTCAAGGCCATCGTTAATCACTGTCTCTACGGGAAGGGAAAGGCCCTACAATACCTCCTCAAATGGAAGGGATACCCACACGCAGACAACACATGGGAGCCGGCTGCCCAAGTACACGCCCCTGTGTTGACTGAGTCATACCACCAAAGGCGCCCGCTCGAGCAACCGCATAAAAGAAGAGGTCTGAGGACTCGAAGTACTATCCTCTCCCCACACTCCAAATCGCTATGTCCCACCAGATCATCCACATCTCTCCCGCCGAAGACAACAACTATGCTCCCGCCTCGCCCACCGACTCCTATGCCTCCACCAAGGCCCTCTTCATCCCCGCCCCAGGGACCCCCTATCAGACAACCGGTTCCAATGGAGCCCTTCCTCTTGTTGAGGACCCCGCACCCACTAACTCAGCACAGGTCCTTGCAGTGGACCTCACCGTCGGCGCTACGCAGCCAGCCATACCCCTATCACCCCGAGCCGTTAGCGCTCTCGTCGAAGGACAAACCGACGCCCTCACGACTCCAATTCTCCTCCGCATGGTCCGCGGTCTCATCCTCACCGCCAAGCGTACCGAGGACCGGATGGAAGCCATTAGGATTACGGCCGAAGAACAAGCTGAGGAGCTCGAGCAGAGCAAGGATCAGTGCGACATCCTCGCCCTCGGTGCCAGGACCCTCCAGCTCGAATGCAATGCCAAGACCGAGTCCCTCCGCATCGCTGACCTCACCATCTGCAACCTGGCCAACCAGCCCGCAAGGGCGAGTGTTCAGCAGGGTATCCAGTCTGAACCCTCTGAGGGCTTTGTCGAGAACAATGGCCAGCTCCACTATTTCTCCATCCCCCTCCAAGCCGGAACCAACAACCGCTGCATCGCCCCCTATATTCAACTTCTCAACGGCCCCGTTCCCCGTGCCGCTGGTACCCTGGGAGGCCCTGACGACCCTGTCTTCACTACAGAGGTCTACGCCCAGCCCAGCTCCAACATTGGTGTCGCCAATCCGCCGGTACCCAAGTGGCTACTCCGTGCCATCGACGGCGACTCCGACATCTTCGATGCCTTCGCATTGGAAGTCCAGGATACAACCCAGGACTGGGGTCTCTACACCGACATCTGCCGCTACCACCACACCGACGTTGAGCTCACCAACATCGCCTCCCGCATCCGCGCCCTCGAAGCTGAAGAAGCTGAGACCCGCAACACCCTCGCCAACTGCCGCCGTTGCCTCCGCGCTGCCAATGCCGGAGAAACCCTCGCCCACCTCGCCGGCAACGATGCCGACCGCCACGACCAACGTCACGGGGCGGGGATCATCCGCTACATGACACATGGTCGCGCTCGCATCTAACCGGAGGGTGATGTTACCGTCCCCTCGACCCTGGGACTTCCCCCTCTTGATCGACGGGGATATCAGCCGTGCGGACGACCCAATGGAGTTAGACGACCCCGAGTAATGGTAAGATCGGACTAGTGTTATTAGTATACGCCTCACCTGATGTGGATGGACTACATGAGTCGCCCTGTGACTCAGCCCCTATGTACGTGTTTGCAGCCCCGTATCGTCGTGTCCCCGTACCCTGTGCCCTGCCCCCCCTGTAGTAGTATAAGTACGACTCAACCGTGACCCTAAGTCGCTAAGTTGAGTCTCCTGTCCGTCTTACGACGGCAATAGCATCTATTCTCCCTACCCCTAGCCAGAAGGCGGCCGCTGAGAGCCTGGACACTACCACTCCGAGTCTACTCGTTATCATCGCGTAAGCAGCAGTGACAGTCCGTGCATTTCCGCAGTAATCTGTGAGGTTCCATGGTATTCCAGCCAATGGCAGAACTCCCTCCAGGAGTATTGTTGTTCTGGTAGACTTCTATGGGCTTCAACTGTCTTCTAGCCAATCGTATGTGTCTTCAGGCTTGAGGTCACGTGCTAGGTCACGTGCATTGTCACATGACCGATCACGTGTAACTAGTGTGACTTTTCGTGTGACTTGTCACATGTCACATTCATGTGACTTGAGGGTGTGATAAGGTGTGACAGGGTAACATTAGATTCCCACAGTCACGTGTCTTGAGATTTCGCATTCCACCATCACGGTTCATGACAAGCGAGGCTTGCACACATTGCCATGCCACCAGCCTCCTGGACCGCTTCTCTGCTGCATACTCTATGTCCAAGTCAAGGGTGAGGGCATCAACATTGAGGGGTGTGGTTGAGAACATACATGTGTGTGAGCACATCAAATGGGAGGGAGGACAAAAGAAGACATCAGCAAGGGCAAGTAGATGGCCGGTGGCAGTCACATACTTCTTCCCATTGCCCCCCCTGCCAGATCCATCTTGATGATGTGGAGAGGTGTGAGACATCACACTAATCCGAGTCACTCCACCGACAGTGGGGTTAGTTGAACTGGGGTGGCCATATGGCTGCCATATTCTGGCTGACTGGATATGGCACAAAAAAGGTGGGTGGATGTCGAGGCAGGTGAGAGTGATGTCTTTGAGGTTGACAGTGACAAGGCTGGAGAGTGAGGGTGAGGCCAATGGTGTGTGAGGGGTGTGGGTGGTGAGAAAAAAAACATGTCTGTCTCATGTTTGAAGCAAGGGAGGGAGTGGCAGTGAGAGAGCACTGGGATAAGTCCACAGTGCATTGGTCATTGCATGACATGCTGGTCTGAGATTGAGATAGCTAGTATGATGTGTCATCATACAAGTGGGATGAAGCCAAAAGCCATATGGGAATATATTGAGAGCCAGGGACTTGAGTCTGTTTAAGAACTGGATCAGGACACCTGAAATAGTGGTGTGCCTATCAAATGAATCAGTACTGGGGCTTAAGATGTGGGAGACACAAGAATGCATTACCAAGTCTTGTTGGAAAATGTATGATCATCCAACTACTTGTTTGCAAGTATGCACCCAAGAAGGACAAGACAGAACAGTGCATGAGCTTCAGTGGCTTGCAAGGAGCCCGAGTCCTGCCATTCACTGAGACTAAGTATTGGACGCATGTCAGGTGCACACATAATCTCAGTCTTGTTTCAAGAGGCTACCTATTGGACACATGTCAGGTGCACACATAATCTATGTAGGTTAGCTTAAGTAATGTACTATGCGGAGCGGGGGCTTACCTCAGTCTCGTTTCAAGAGGCTGAGGTAGCTTAAGCAACCAAGTGTGCCTATTTATCTAATTCTATGAAGTGCATATATGCAGCTGATAAGGTGGTTATCGGTGCACCAAGGCATAGCAAAGAAAAACATAGAAGTGTTGAGAAAGAAAGAAGTGCTGCATTCGTGCATGATTATATCAACCAGCTGTCCAGGTAAGTCCCTTACTCCAACACTAAGGAGTTCCAGTCTGAAGCATACCTCCTTTACCATGGCAGGCCTGAGGGATACATACCCAAAATAAAATGGAAGATGAACAATATACAAGATAGCCAAAAGAACAGTAGATGGACAAGAATAGGGAACAGATGGAATTGGCTAAGTAAGGAGGTGAGGGTGGAGTGAGGGCCAAGGTGAGCATGAGCGCATCAGCATTGAGGGCATGAGTGCCAGTGTGGGTGTCATGGACAAGGGCAAAGTTGAGGACAGGGATGGGAATGGGGACAAGGACATCCGTCAAGGGGTGTGTTTGGCAGCGGCTAGTGTGTCTGCAGCTTGAGCTGGTCAATTTGAGAAAATGGCTTATTTTTGGTAAATAAATTAGCTAAAACTCTAAAACTATTTGGAGAAATAGATTGCCTCTTAAAGAGCCATTTCTTAGCTGGTCAAATATCTTGAAATCAGCTGATCAGATTGCTTAGAGTTGGCAGAGGACCCATTAGCTTTAGAGGCGATCTATCTCCCCAAATAGTTTTAGAGTTTTAGCTAATTTATTTACCAAAAACAAGCCATTTTCTCAAATTGACCAGCTCGAGCTGCAGACACACTAGCCGCCGCCAACCACACCCCTTGACAGACGTCCTCATCCCCATCCCCATCCCCGTCCTCAACTTTGCCCTTGTCCATGACATCCACACTCATGCCCTCAATGCTGATGTGCTCATGCTCACCTTGGCCCTTGCTCCACCCTCACCTCCTTACTTAGCCAATTCCATCTGTTCCCTGTTCTTGTCCATCCACTGTTCTTTTGGCTATCTCATACTAGTGTTGGGGAAGTTTGGTTTGATTTGGTTTAAGCCACTTTTGGCCAAACCCCAAACCAAACCATTAAGAATTTCCCAAACCAAACTCAAACTCAAACCAAACTGATTCAAACCATTTGAAACCATTTGAAACTGAACCAAACCGTTTGAAACCGATCTAGGGTTAGGGTTAGAATTGTTTAGGGTTTAAGGCTTCAAAATGGGTTAAACTCAGTTTAAACCAAACTGAAACCACTTAAAACCAAACTGAAACCACTTAACACCATTTGAAACCACTTAACACCATTTGAAACCACTTAAAACCATTTGAAACCACTTAAAACCATTTAAAACCATTTAAAACTGTTTAATATGGCCATTTTACTTAAGTTAATTATTAATATTCTTAATCAGTTTGAAATGGTTTGGGATCGGTTTGGACCCCCCAAACTGGAAACCAAACCGTTTCAAACCGATTGAGATTTCCCCAAACCAAACCATCTTGAATGGTTTGGGTTTGGTTTAAACTGAGTTTGGATTGGTTTCAAACCAAACTTCCCCAACACTATCTCATACATTGTTCATCTTCCATTTCATTTTGGGTATGTATCCCTCAGGCCTGCCACGGTAAAGGAGGTATGCTTTAGACTGGAACTCCTTGGTCTCAGTGAATGGCAGGACTCGGTAGTGTTTAAAGGTCCAGTCCTATGGACTGGAAAAAGACTGAGGTTGGATTGGACTGGACTGATGACAACCAGACTTTTGGTTGCAGTTGCATACCATTTTTGGATTAGTTGGTTGCAGTCCATCCATTATCTGACAGTCCAATGGACTGACAAAAAACTGACTGCAACACCAGCAAAACATAAATCTGTCTTGGGCTACTTGATCAGTCTTAATGGCTTCTTGACTGCAATCAAGTCAACTAAGGGAGTCAAGGCCAATCATTGGTCTTGCCTTGATTTTGCCTTGGAAATTTGAGGTCAATGGGCAATGACAACTGGCATTTGGGTAAACTCAGGACAATGCCACCAATACATCCATTTAGGAAAATACCATGATTATGTCATCAGCTCCAAGTGAAAATTTAACAACTAAAAAAAATTCCAAGATAAAATAAAGATTTGATAACATAATGGATATATTACATAATAATAAATTTATAATTAAATTACAAAATTGATTAAATTACAATATATTTCTATTCTATTTATAATACAATATATCTAGGTGCAGACACAAACACAGGCCGAGCGTGCAGAGGTGGGGGTGCACAAAGGCAGGGGTGCATGTGTGAAGACAGTGGTGCTTGCAATGGCAGGGGGGTGTGCAGACGCAGGGGCTTGTGCAGACATAGGGGCTTGCACAGACGCAGGGGCTCGCATAGATGCAAGGGCGTGTGCAGGGGTGCGTGCAAACACAGTGCTGGGCATGCAAATGCAGAAGGTAGGGGTGCTGATGCAGGGGCATGCACAGACAGAGGGGCACAGTCGTGAGACTTGTGTTTGCCACTCTGCTCGCATTCGCCATAATGACAATGCCGGTCTTCCTAGCAGTGGTTGTCACTGCATACCAAGCCCACAGGTGCTGTGGCACCATGGGAAAGTGTCAGCAAAAAAAAGGGAAAGAGAAAAAAAGAAGAAAGCACACCTTTGTTGTTTGTATACATCGTGCATGTGTTGTGTGTTGACAAGGTTGAAAAGTGTCTTGTGGTGCGGTACATGCCGAAATCATGTGACCCAAGTTTCAACATTCTGTGTTCAACTTCCCATGTTCAACTTCCCACATTCAAACACTCAACGTTCAATGTTCAAGCTTTCAAGTTCAACATTGTCCAACATTCAACAGCCTCAACATGATCTCAGTGCCCCCCATGCCAATGTGAGTCTCCCTGCATGTCATTGACATTTTCTTTGCATCATTTCCGAATGCTCTGGCGTCAGTCCATGCGTCCTGCGCCCCATGAGTAAGTGCATTCCTCTCTTGTTTTTTAAGTTTCCTTTCTGTCTTTTTTTTGTCAGCACTCCTCCCCTGTCTCGTCCACCCTTGCCTCTGCATGCGGCCACCAGCCTTTGTGCGTGCCCTCTGCCTATGCACTCGTGACCCCTGCTGTTAAGCCCGCAGTGGGGCTTCGTGCACACTTGACGGATGAGGAAGGTGTGCGGTCCGAGGCGTGCCGAGACACGTGATTCAAACTCCTGAGATGTGCGTTGATTGTTATAGCACAATCACTAAGCTTCGAAGGCAAGGTCCACCTTTAAGGACCTTAGAGAATAGATGGAAGAGTAGAGGGGAGCCATGCAGTGAACAGGAGTGAACAAGAGGCTGCGATTGCAAAGCAAAGTCGAGCTTAAGGCTCAACTGTTCGTACAGAGTCCTATATATACAAGTTCGAACTTAGTATGACTAATAGTCTTAAAACCGGTTGCTAAGCCAGTTTGCAAGTGATCAGTCATCTGCTTATCGTACACTGTCAGCATGATGCATGTATCAGTAATCAGACCAGAGCCATCAGTCAGCGGTACAGTAAGAATCCTCAGTCAACCAGTCCGAGCAATGAGTCAGGGGCATAATTGTAATGAGTCATGGGGTCATGTGACCCCAGCCAGTCCGTCGGTCCATAGAACACCTCGCCTCCCTCCGAACCAGAGGCGGAGCTTATCACCTGCCCTGCATGTGCACGCCGGCCTCTGTTCACGCACACTGGCCTCTGCTCGCGCACCCTGGCCTCTGCTCGCACACCCCGGTCTCTGCATGCGCACCCCAGCCTCTGCACGCGCACCCCAGCCTCTGCACACACACCCCAGCCTCTGCACGC
This sequence comes from Russula ochroleuca, assembly GCA_015178965.1. Classification (NCBI taxonomy): domain Eukaryota; kingdom Fungi; phylum Basidiomycota; class Agaricomycetes; order Russulales; family Russulaceae; genus Russula; species Russula ochroleuca. Next base: position 12,916 of record WHVB01000040.1, on the reverse strand, counting down.
ACACCCCAGCTTTTGCACGTGCGTCTCGGCCTCTGCACGCACACCCCAGCGTTTGCATGTGTGTCCTAGCATGTGTATGCGTGTCCCGGCCCTTGCACACGCACCCCGGCCTCTGCACGCACGTCCCGGCCTTTGCACGTGCATTCCGGCCTTTGCATGTGCATCCCAGTTTCTGCATGCACATCCCGGCCTCTGCACATGTGTTAAGCCCGCAGCAGGGCTTCGTGCACACTTGACGGTTTAGGAAGGTGTGCGGTCCGAGGTGTGCTGAGACATGTGATTCAGACTCCTGAGATGTGTGTTGATTGTTATAGCACAATCACTAAGCTTCGAAGGCAAGGTCCACCTTTAAGGACCTTAAAGTGTAGATGGAAGAGTAGAGGAGGGCTGTGCAGTGAACAGGAGTGAACAAGAGGCTGCGATTGCAAAGCAAAGTCGAGCTTAAGGCTCAACTGTTCGTACAGAGTCCTATATATACAGGTTCGAATCCAGTATGACTAATAATCCCAGAACCGGTTGCTAAGCCAGTTTGTAAGTGATCAGTCATCTACCTATCATACACTGTCAGCATGATGCGCATATCAGTAATCAGACCAGAGCCATCAGTCAGCAGTACAGTAAGAATCTCAGTCAACCAGTCCGAATCGATGAGTCAGGCGCATAATGGTAATGAGTCATGGGGTCACGTGACCCCAGCCAGTCCGTTGGTCCATAGAACACCTCGCCTCCCTCCGTACTAGAGGCAGAGCTTATCACCACCCTCCCCTCAAAGAAGCGCTTCCACGCACTAGTCAGATCCCTTGTTATCGCCGGGGACATAATCATAGTTGGAAGGAGAGCGGGGAGCGTAAGAGGAGCTCGCACCTTCGAACTCGTCCAGGACAACTTGGGTGATGGCCTGCCTCATAGTGACGCCTGCTTGGCTCATCTCACCCTTACAGAGGTCATCACACCCGGCTTCGAGATGATCATACTCGATCTGTTGGTCTGCGAGCATAAGCTGCCAGGCTGTTCGCTGGCATGTGAGGTAGCGGCTGTTGGCGTGCTTGCGCCATCCCCTGTAAGGACAAGTGTCCGGCATCTGGTTATTGAAGTAACAGTGGTGGCGGGGTATGCAGCACCACCTGGAGGTTTGGGTCGAACAAAGGAAGTGAGGGGTCTTGCAGTGGGTAGAGATGTGGTCGAACCACGGGCAGTAAGAGCATTGACGATGTTCTTCATACTCCTCTTGCACTAGGGCGTCGTCCTGCACATTCTCGCTATTCCAAGAAATAGCACTTTGTGCTCCTCCCCTCAGGTGCAAGGTCCCGGTTTCGTGGTATGGGGTCTCCCGTCTGTGGTGGGTTCGATGTCACCATGCCAATTCTCCTCTCTCACTGTCCTCATCCACTAATTGCAGGAGGCACTCTCGGGCATTCGCCCTAACGAGACGCTGTCGGACTGCCTTGGTGCGCCCGGCGTGGGCTAGCTGGTACATCCTGAACTTGGCTCTTCTTTTCTGAGTGTAAGCCTCTAGAGCTTGTACCTCTTGTAGGCGAAGGGCGAGTTTGCATCGATCCGATTCCAGGTTTCGAAGGTGTATGATGTCAGCCTTGACCCCATAATCGCCCAAGTCCTCGATTGCCCTTTCGAGGGGTCCACCGATCATTCTCTCTTCGGTTAGCAGTTGGAAATGACTGTCATCTCGATAGTCGACAGGTGCAGCCCAACTGGCCGGGGCCGCTTCTAAACACTCTGCATAGATGGGTCGGCCCCTCCCCATGGTTCTGTAGATGGTGGGTTCACCCGTGATGGGTTCTACCCTAAAGCAGATGAAGCGGGCAGGTACCTTTTCAAGGGGTGCTGCTTCTGTGGCTGGGATTTGGATCGAGGTGCGGTGTAGGTCTGGATCGAACCTGATCCAATCCTCCTGAGGGTGTGTCTGCACCAAGTCGTCTGCGTCGACTTCAATGGTGTAATGGGAAGGGAGACTCTCTGCTGTGGTCGCGGGAGTAGAATGCATACTGGTGTTGGAGGGCGTGGAAAGTGGGGTGGCAACGCAGTGGACCGTGTTATTGTCAGGATCTAACACCAATGGGTGCTCTACCTTCTCCTGCCTTGCCAACATTAATTCGGCGGCCGCTAGCCCTGTTACAGAGTAGAAGAGTCGCTCCCTTGCAAAGTCACTAAGCCCGCAGACGCGGTTGCAGGGATCTTCAGGGTTATCCTGGGGAAGTGGGTGGATGCGAGGAGGAACTGGAAGTGGTTCTGGGCTGGTGAGACGGCTAGGGGCATGAACACTATAACCCGAAGGCGAGAGGCGAAGGTACTCTGCTATGTCGATGCTCGGGGGATTTTCCACTGGTGGGGCGTAGGTTGGTTCTTCGGGAAAGGCCGGGGGTGCTTCTGTCGTTGGGTGGAGTGAGGCTTCCAGCACAGCGACCTCTTCAGTGTCGACTGCCAACATTGTGTTACGAGTGGCAGGGGAGGGTGAACTATATTGTGACGACATGAGGGATAAGTTTTCAAGTTGTGTGCAGAGTGAAGAAATGTCTGGGAGTGGTGAGGACTCCATTGCGACTTCCTGGGAGTTTATAATCATTCGGCAAATGGCCTTGGGGTTCTTATCGTGGAATTCCTTCATTTTGAGGGAGGCGTTATCCAGATTCCCTTTTGGTTCCCAAGAGTCGTGTGCTTCCGAGAATCCCTTCCATCTGACCAGGTATTGCAACATTTTTTTCTTGCTGGTGTGCCTCGAGGCCAACACACTGTCTACTTCCCATTCCACATGTCCTTCCACTAGGTCAGGTGGTGCCTCAGTGAAGTTGGGTCCGTGGAGCTCCATTTCCTTGTATGGGTGGAGGACAGCTGCATGGAATGCATTGTGGATTTTCCACGCGGGTGGGAGGTTCAGTCTATACATCATGGCACTAAGTACTTCCATAATTTTGAAAGGTCCAAAGTGTTTGGCCCTTAATTTGGTCATTGGGTGTGTGGTGCGAAGGTGAGTCCCTTCTAGCCAGACCTTCTGATCCATGCAATATCATTTGAAATGCAGGTCTTTTGACCAGAGGGATTGCACCTTGCTGATGGCTTCTTGGGCGCCTTTTCTAGCTTCTAGAAGCTGGGACTTTCGTTCTTCAAGTGCTGGTACATTTCCGACATGTGTGGGTTGATGGGTGTAGGGAATGAATCCCATCCATAGTTCGTAAGGGGGTTTCCTTGTGGTGGACGAGGGACAGGAGTTGATCATATACTGGGCAATTTTAAGCCAGTCCGCCCAGTTATCTTGTTGGTGGTTGCAGAAGATTCACAGGATTGTTTCCACCATTTGGTTCGTTCTCTTGGATTGTCCGTCTGTTTGGGGGTGATACGCTGAACTCATGTTTTGTTTGATTTCCAGCTGGGTGCAGAGTTCCTTGAAGAACTGCAATGTGAACCGCGTGTCTCTGTCAGAGATGATTCTTTTGGGAATCCCTGTGTAGGGAAAGGCGTGATCTCTGAAGAGCCTCATGACTTCCTCGCTTCCCATATCTTCTCGGCATGGAATCAGAATCACCGCTTTAGTGCTGTCATGATCGGTGATGGTGAGAATTGTATCACAGCCACGTGATTCAGGTAGCTTTGTAATAAAGTCGACCGTAATGGTGGCAAAAGGGGTTGTGTCCTCCCCTGGTCTGATTGGCACGATAGGGGGTACATTGCAATGTGTGATGGTCTTCACCGCTTGACAGGTTGCACACCCTTTTACGTAGTCCTCTACATCTTTGTGTAAGTTCAGCCACCAGTAATCACGTCTTAATGCTTGGTAGGTCTTCCAGACTCCCGGGTGCCCGGATGTAGGTGTGTCATGGTATTCCTGGAGGAAGGTGCATCATAGTTGTCTGTCATCTGGGATGACTAAGGATCCCGCCTTCCACCAGACCTTCCACTCGTCTTGGTAGATCCCGTACTTCTTTTTCCATGCTAAGCAAAGTTCACTATTCTCTTTTTGTAATTGGTGGACTTGGTTTTCCAGGATGGTGATTTCAATTGCCCTTGCGAACAGCTCATTTGGGAGTGCCGTGGTTTCTTCGTTATCTGTCGACCCATTGTCGTGATCGGGGCGTCTAGATAGTGGGTCTGCTTGGTTTCTCTTTCCTGGGAGGTGCACGAGTTCGAAATTGAAGTCTGCTAGGAACACAATGTAGCGAGCCATGCGGTGGTTCAACTTCTGTGGGTGCCAATAGTAGCAGAGATTGTTGTGATCCGTGTAAATTGTGAGTTTATGGGGAGATCCCATAATTAGATGTTGAACACGTTTGAGGCCTTCGATAATGGCTAGGAATTCTCGATCTCCAATAGAGTAATTCCTCTCGGCTTGGTTTAGTGCTTTTGAGTGGTAGGCGACTGCACGGTGTCTGTTGTTGTCATCTCTTTGATAGAGGATACTTCCCAGTGCAAAGGCTGATGCATCCACTTCGAGTTCATAGGGTTTGGCGGGGTCTGGGTGCCAGAGGACTGGTTCTGTGGTTACCCATTTGATCAGTTCGTCTAGGGCGTCTGTGCATTGTTGGGTCCAGCAGAACTGGGTCCCTTTTTTTGTGAGGTGTGCGGTGGTCTCACAATGGATGCAAAGCCTTGGATGAAGGGCCTCTGATATCCCAATACTCCAAGCGTTTTCCTTACTTCTTCCACCGATCGGAGGGTCCTTGGCCATTCTGAAATTCCTTTTACCTTGGCCGGATCTATGCATACTCGTCCTCCACCCACTAACCATCCGAGGATCTCCATTTCTTCTTTTTCGAATTGGCACTTCTTAGGTTTCAGGAAGTAAGAACATTCTTCCATTTTGTCGAGGAACTCGTGAACAATTCGTTTGTGGAGTTCTTTTCCTTTCTCGTCGTTGGCCGTGGCAATCCACCAATCGTCCATATAGTTTCCCAGATTTTCGGGATACTTCTGGAGCAGGGAGCAGAAGTCTCTGTGCATAGTTCGTCGGAAGAAAGGTGGGGCATTGGTAAGGCCGAAGTACATGACACATGGGATGTAGGTGCCTTGTGGGGTTTTAAATGCTGCCTTTTGCTGATCCTCTTCTGCGATACGGATGTTATTATAGCCCCAGCGGATGTCGAACTTTGAGAAAAGCAGTTTTCCATGTAGCCTTTCCAATGCTGATTGAATGTTCAGCAGGGGGTTGTTGTCGCAGACTGTGTGTTTGTTGAGCTGTCGGTAGTCCATGATGATCTGCTTTTCCAAGCTATCCTTCTTGTTGATGAAGTAGACTGGTGCTGTGTAGGGGGATGGACCTTCGTAGATATGTCCCAATTCTTCTTCTTCGAGGATCCATTTCTGGAGTAACTCGTGTTCGTCCTTTGAAAGAGGGTACACCTTGTAGTTTAGTTCTCTGGGCGCATCAGGGGTGAGTTTGATTGTCATGTCTTCTGATCGTGTGGGCGGGAACCGGTGTGCTTCTTCTTCTGAGAATACCTTTTGGTGTCTTCGGTATTCTTTAGGAATGGTGTCAAGGGTGAGGTGGATCTTGTTTTGATCTGCCTTTCGGGCCCATTCTTGTGCGATGTTGGTGCGGCACATGTAGATGGCTTCTCCTTCTTTTGGCTTTCCTACTTGTTTGACTGCCTCCCGTTGCATGAAGAAGATTCTCTTGGCAACGTGCATGTAACGACTGCTTTGGAGTTGTACTGGTTCCCCTAGGACTTTTCCTGATTTCCAGTTGATTTTGGGGTTGAAGTCGTAGAGGAAGGGGTAGCCGAGGATGATGCGGTCCTTCCCTAGTGCCGTGATGTAGAATCTTTGGAGCATATGTTTTTCTCCTTTGACGATGCGGAGCCAGCAGTAGTGTGTGATCTTTCCTTGTTTGTTCTCGGTTCCATCAACGTTGTGAACCGTGACCGGTCGGGCGAGTTCCTTTTTCCCAATTCCCAGTCGTTTCCATGTGTTTTCGTCAATGAAGTTGTCTGTGGCTCCACTGTCGATGAGAGCTGATTTGTCGGCCTTGGATTGCGAAGTGCGAAAAGAAACCTTCATATTCAAAGTCGAGAGTTTCCTAATGTACATGATATCTTGCAATCCAACCGCTCTAAGCCAGGCTGTCGGCTTTGAGCTACCTAAAAATCTGCCTGAGCCGACATCTCTTCGTAAAGGGTTTCCCGATCTTCGATGGACATTCCTCTAATGTATTGGAGGATGTCTTTCTTGGTGTAGGAAGGTGGTGCCGTAACTGAAGTTTCAGCTTCACTAGGCTGTTCTTCTTCTTTGTCTTCATCGATCACCGCTGCTCTGACCTTGGGCTTGTCTTTGACATACTGCGCTTGGGAGCTGCGGGGTCGGTCGGAGCTCTTCCCTTTGTCCTTGCCCTTTTCGGGGCATGCTTGCAACATGTGTCCTAGTTTGCGGCAGCAGAAACATCTTCCTTCTTTCATGAGGTGGGTGCGTTCCTTGTCAAATAGTTTTCCTGTTGTGCGGATTGTATTGACGTCCATGGCATCGGGGTCTCTTTGTTTCTTTGGTGGGGGTGCCTTTTGATATCCACACATTCTGTTGGCCCTAGTGGAGATATGTCCTGGTCCTCCTTTAGGTCCTATGTTGTCATTGAGGTCCTGCCATCTTTGGACCGTTTTTCTGGTGGCATCATACCATTCTTCAAGAGTGGCGGGTAGCATCTCTCATTGACGTATGGTACAGTGGAGTCCGACAGGTAGGATGTCCTGGAACAGTTTAATTGTTCCTTCTGCGTCGGGTCCCCATCCTGCTTCTCTGATCAAGCATTTGAAGAGGGTGATGGATGTATCCACTTTGTCCATATTTAGCTCCATCTTGGTGAGGCGGGAGTAAGCGTCTTGTTTTCTGGTTGAGTCTGTGAAGGCGTCTCTGAAGGATCTTGCGAACCAGTCCCAGAGGGCTTGGTCTCCTTCGGCATGGGTCAGGGGATCTCCTGTGACCGGATTTCCTTCTACTTTGATGGATAATTGGTCTGCCATATCGTAGGCCCAGTCATCTACTTGCAGGCCTTTGATAAAGGTGAGGGTGTATGCCACCATTTCTGCTTTGTTTATGAATGTGGAGTTGTGTCGGTTGAGAAATCGGTAAGCTCCGAACTGTTGCATGAATCATTCGGCGTCCTTTCTATCTCCTTGAAAGATTTGGGGAATCATTCCTTTGAGGGGTTCTGCGCGAGGTGGCGATGCGGCTGCTTGTCCTGCAGCTTGTTGTCCTACTGCGGGTTGGCCACCTCCGCCTCCACCACCTCTGCCACCACCGCCCCCTCCACTGCCTGGTTGTCCCCTGGCGGGAGGTTGTTGTGGTTGTCCGCCTCCACCACCTGGTTGTCCTCCAGCGGGAGGCTGTTGTGGTTGTGCTGGTCCTGCCGCTTGTGCGGGTTGTACGTGAGCTACGGCAATTGCTGCTTGTGCCATTGCTTGTGTGAGTTGTTCGATGACCGGTATGTTAGCTTGGTCTGTCGTGGGGATATCTGGATCGGATACTGGTGAAGCGACTTCTGCTCCAGGGGTTTCGTCGCTTTCTTGAGTGACTTCCGTGTGAATGTGTTTGAGGTCTGGAGCGAGTAGGAATGGTTGGTTTTTGATTCCTAGTCCTAGTTCTTGAGGATTTTTGATCTTGTCCTCTCTGCTAACTTCATAGCACTGGTCGATGGTCCAGCTGATTTTGTACCAGGTCCTGTTGATGTATTCCACAGGGTATGTGTATAGCCTGTCTCTGAGGTGGTACACTGATCGTCCCTCAGTTCGTGATTCTAGCCAGAAGGCTTTCCCTTGTATTTCTGAAGGGAGGTCATCGGAGGTTCTATTCCGGAACCTGATGTCAGGGCTCTTTGAGAGCTTTCGTTTTCTTCTGAGGTCAAGTAGTATATCAGCCAGTTTGGCTTAAGAAGAAGCTCGACTTGTGTTAAGCCTGCAGCGGGGCTTCGTGCACACTTGACGGTTTAGGAAGGTGTGCAGTCCGAGGCATGCCGAGACATGTGATTCAGACTCCTGAGATGTGCGTTGATTGTTATAGCACAATCACTAAGCTTCGAAGGCAAGGTCCACCTTTAAGGACCTTAAAGTGTAGATGGAAGAGTAGAGGAGGGCTGTGCAGTGAACAGGAGTGAACAAGAGGCTGTGATTGCAAAGCAAAGTTGAGCTTAAGGCTCAACTGTTCATACAGAGTCCTATATATACAGGTTCGAATCCAGTATGACTAATAATCCTAGAACCGGTTGCTAAGCCGGTTTGTAAGTGATCAGTCATCTACCTATCATACACTGTCAGCATGATGCACATATCAGTAATCAGACCAGAGCCATCAGTCAGCAGTACAGTAAGAATCTCAGTCAACCAGTCCGAATCGATGAGTCAGGCGTGTAATGGTAATGAGTCATGGGGTCACGTGACCCCAGCCAGTCCGTTGGTCCATAGAACACCTCACCTCCCTCCATACTAGAGGCAGAGCTTATCAACACATGTCTCGGCCTCTGCTCGTGTGCCCCTGCCTCTGCAAGCATCCTCCCAGCTGCATGGGCCCCAGACATCGTAAGTAAGTGCCCCTGCCCCCGTATCAGCCTGTTATGCTGATGCTTCGGTCTGATTAGATAATATTGTTGATGATTGGATTAGATAGTATTGTTGTTGATAAGATTAGATATTGTTAGTGATTAGATTAGATATATTTATACTATAAATAGAATATAAATATATTATGATTTATAATATTTTTTGATTGATTATAAATTTATTATAATATAATATATTAATTAAAGGAAATGAGATCAAGCCAAAATAGTGCCTGAAATTGTTAGTCAAGTCATGGCTAAGGTGGCAGCTAAGTCCATTTTAGTAGCAGCTAAGTCCATTTCAAGTCCCCCTTGAGCCAAGACAAAATCAAGTAAAATAAGCCAAGTCCTCGTCTTGTGTTAAGCCCGCAGCGGGGCTTCGTGCACACTTGACGGTTTAGGAAGGTGTGCGGTCCAAGGCATGCCGAGGCACGTGATTCAGACTCCTGAGGTGTGCATTGATTGTTATAGCACAATCACTAAGCTTCGAAGGCAAGGTCCGCCTTTAAGGACCTTAGAATGTAGATGGAAGAATAGAGGGGAGCCGCACAGTGAACAGGAGTGAACAAGAGGCTGTGATTGCAAAGCAAAGTTGAGCTTAAGGCTCAACTGTTTGTACAGAGTCCTATATATACAAGTTCGAACTTAGCGTGACTAATAGTCTTAGAACCGGTTGCTAAGCCTGTTACGAACATACTGCTTCTACAAGAGCAATACGACGTATCAGGGGATCTTGAGTGGACTTGGGCGCGGTGAAGCTAAGGGTGACCTTGGAGGACTTGAAGGACGAGGAGAAGGTGCACTGGGAATGGCTTAGAGGCAAGGGCAGACAGTGGAGTACGTGGAAACAAGGCAGAAAGCCAAGTGGACAATCTGAGGATTGCCTTCGTATTTCATGGGTCTTATATACTGTAGGGACAGGGTGTTACATAAGCGACAGTGGGCTGGTTAATCTAACCATAAGCAGGCATGGCGTGATCGATTGCACGATAAGGTCCGTGCGCAGAATGCTCTAGAAGGGTTAATTATAGCTATCCGATGGCAATAACCCGCAGACATGGTCCGTGCGTTTCCGCAGTAATCTGTGAGGTTCCATGGTATTCCAGCCAATGGCAGAACTCCCTCCAGGAGTATCATTGTTCCGGTAGACTTCTATGGACTTCGATTGTCTTCTAGCCAATCGTACATGTCTTCAGGCTTGAGGTCATGTACTAGGTCATGTGCATTGTCATGTAACCAATCACGTGCTACTAGTGTGACGTATTGCGTGACTTGTCACATGTGACTCGAGGGTGTGACAAGGTGTGACAGGGTAACATTAGATTCCCATGGTCACGTGTCTTGGGATTTCGTGTTCCACCACCACGGTTCATGACAAAGCCAGTTTGTAAGTACTCAGTCATCATCAGTCATCCTACTATCGTACACTGTCAGCATGATGTGCGTATCAGTAAACCAGTCAACAGTCATCCAATCCGGAAGATGAGTCAGGGGCATAATCATAATGAGTCATGGGGTCGTGTGACCCCAGCCAGTCTGTCGGTCTGTAGAACACCTCACCTCTCTCCGTACCAGAGGCGGAGCTTATCATCTTGATTCTGCCTTGATGGACATCAAGTCACATTAAGTACCAATCAAGCATGATTTATATTTTGCTGATGAACTGGTCTCAGACTGGACTTTCGGTTGTGCAGTCAGTTACTGTAACTCAGACTTGTGACTCAGAGACTCCGCTTCTGGCACACTGGCACACTCTCACTTTTGGGTTGTGACTAGTGGGCGATAAGAATGATAAGAGGTGTGAGTACATGATTAGTGCAGGAAGGAAGTGAAGGGGCAGGCAATGAACTTGAAGGCACGTGAAGGAAAGACGAGCAAGACAGACTAGATGGATGAACATTTAGCTAAGCGCACATCGTGCTATATATACTACTACATGTTATTGTACTATCTGTCTCGTATTGGTAATAGTAGGGCTTGTAGTAATATACTAAAGTGAGTCATGTTTGCTATTGTGATGAGCGCTGCATTGTAATGGTAGGGAACACGTGTCCAATTGGGTGGGACACAGGTGAGTCAAATGTATAGTGAACAAGGGAAGGGGGACATGGTAGAATAATAAGTAATGGGGGGGGAGGGGCTGAGCATACAGTAAGGAGCGCGAGGCCCCAAGGGGTCCTAAAAATTTGACTTCGGGGTCTGTTCCAGATGGAGCCCCGGGGCGCGTTGGTGCATCAGGTGTGCTGATGCACGGACCCTTGGCATGACAAAAACCCAACAGTGACAGTTGTCACTCACCCACACACATATGTGTACAAAACCAAAACACAACATAATAGCATCATTCAAGGTAAAGAATGGTGCTGTGGCACCCCAGAAAAGAAGACCCAAAGTGAACTCCCATAAATGGCAGGCATCGTCTTCTGATGAGGTGTCATTTGACCACCTGCCACACAGTCCACACCAAAAGCGTACAAAACATGTTGTTCGAGAAGAGGTTACTGATAATCATTCTGATGAACCTGAGGCAGAGGTTATTGGCATTGATCTATCTGACAACGAGGTTAGTATCAGAATGCTGCAAATAAATTTTATTACTTACCTGATGTTTTAGGAAGACTCTGCGTCGGACGGCCTAAAGGAACAGCATCAGAGCAACATACCAACAAAAGTTACAGTAAAGGCAGAGTCAACAAAAGATCTACTACTGATCTTCTCTGACCACATAACTGTGAAGTTCAAAAAAAAGAATGATATTTACAAGACTGTTGTTGGGCGGTGGTGTACTGTGTGTAGGTGAGATCAATATCACGTATTGTAGTCACTATACATCAATACTTACAAAAATAGGGAGGACAAAGATCTCGTCAAGCGAGGAGGAGTACAAAAGGCCTTCCTAAAGGGGAGCAACTCTTCCTGTTGTCAGCATTTACAGAAGCATTGGGAAATTTACCAGAAGCGATGTAAGGATGCCAAGATAAAGGTTTATCATTGGGCAATTCCCTGACAGGTTTGGAACGAGATGGAGAACAAGAAGAAAAAGGGGGCATTGGGGCAAGCCACAGGCACACTGGACCATGTGTTCAAGAAATTGAGGAGCCCACAGGAATTCACGTGCAATGGTATTCTTCATTCTGTGGCCCAATTTGTTGCATGTGATGACCAGGTAATACGTCTTCTCAAGCCCAATACACTTGACAACAGGGTGCTGAAACATATTCAGTCCTTAGCATTGGCTGGAAAGGCAGTGTTCCGAAACTGTTTGTCGCAATAAGACCAAAATCAACACAAAAAGACCTGCCAAGTACTTACAATGTTACCAAATATCTTTACAATCAATTCATCGACCGGCTAGAGGGTTTAAAAGGTGACATAACAGTAAGTGAAGACCAGATAATAAGAAACAAGCTCACAATGGTGCCTAGATGGCACCTGGAAAGATCTCGTGTACTAGTGATGGGTGGTCTGCTGACACGACAAAGGCTTCCTTCCTTGGAATAACTGCACACTGGATTGAGGTAACTGATGGGAAGTGGAATCTGAGAGCTGATGTTGTTGGGTTCAGGCAGTTTCAGGAGACCATGGTGGGAGAAACCTTGGGTGCTACTTCATAGGGTTGTGTAATCACATAGGTATCTGCAACGCTTATGGATCAAAGGTACGAAACTGCAATGTCACAGGATTAGATAATATTTGATGTTGCACTCAGCTCCAGGGCGTGATGCTCGATAATACCTCAAGCAATGGCATGATCTGCAAGACCATCAAAAGTCTCCATACTCATTGCAATTTGACCTGGGATGCCTCTAAGAATCAACTTCCATAAGTATACTGTATTTGCCTATCTTCCATTTTATTGATCTCGCTTTCTTGACAAAGGTGCCTGGGACATGTCATGAACCTGGCCAACATCGATGTCATGTCTCACATTACCAAGATTGCGGCTGTGGAGACAACTACAGCAATATGGGAGTATGATCCTGAATTGCCTGCTAATCACATACTTGGGGGCTCTTTGGACGTCATTGCTACTATTTGTACCCTTGCTATCAAAGTTTGTATTTCCCCCTTATATTTCATTTGTGAATACTCACATCAATCAGATCCAGTCATCGGGGCAATGCATCGAGTTCTTTGAAAGACTGCAAATTGAGTGCGGGATCACTGAGCCACTCAAGATCCCTCTCCATAGCAATGTTTGATGGGGCTCAGCATATTCCATGCTCATGCATGCCTATATGCTTTGGCAGGCAAGACCCAACTTTCTTAATAACCCCAGACCACACTGACGGCATCCACAACCAATCATTCTTTTTATTGCATCTGCAGATGAGAGATTTGGCAGCATTACAACCCTTCGACGTGATGGACACATTGTCAAGCACA